>CM076581.1:1506546973-1506730238 GCA_034641835.2 Pinus albicaulis | reverse complement strand
ACAGAGAGCTCCTGCTCATTTACTCTTTCCTTGTGTGTTGCTGCGCATTTTGATTTTTTACCTATTTGGTGCGTTTGGTTTCCTTGAGTTCAGTAGACTAGTTTTGTTGCAATTTTCAAAGAGTCTCTTTTTTATTCTTTGAAGTTTTTTATTGCAAGTCTATACTATTGTACTGAGTTGATTTATTGAGTTTCTTGTCTTCCTTTTTGCTCGTATAAGGCCCCGCTGCGAGAGTGGCATGGTTGGCTTTGAGCATTTTGTTGAAGTTATACTTGAAATTCAAGTTTGTTTGACTTAGTTACTGGATAGTTCAATTGGTCTTCTTGAAATCTCTTTTTATAAACTAAAACTGGCATATAGGTTAGGAAATCCACTTTCCGTTGCATTTTGCATACTAGCCTCCATTCTGATCACTTGCCATAGGGTCGATCCCATCAGGTCATGAGTATTACACCCATTTCACTCGTCGATTATTTAATCATGACTTGGTGGTAGAGCCTTCCTTTACATGGGCTTCCTAGTTAGTTCCTCGCTAGCATTTGTTGCCCATGCTACGTTTTATGTAGGCTCGGGAGTCCTCTTTAATCCCGCCATGACTTATGTGTTGAAGCTTCATTCTTCTTCTTCCTCACTATTATTTTTCTGGCTGTTACCCTAGAGGCTCCCTGGTGTTGTTAAGTTGTATTACTGCATTGCATATTGGCTACTTGTTTATCCTGGCCTTTAGCCGGCTTCATTTTGGACTCGATGTTTAAGCCAACTTTTGACCTTGACTATCTGTACAAGTTAACCATTGCATGCACTTAGCTATCGCGACTTGACACCCTTTTTACCCATGGATGGAACATTCCTCTGAGTATCGCTTACCAGTTTTCACCACCTTGCATTAAGCATAGGATCGTTCCAATCCCAGGAACTAGTGCATCTGTTTCTTGATACTCGTTCTATCCATTGTACCATAGCATTCTTTTATTCTTTTTCAGGCTTATTATATGAAAAAGACAAAAAAATCAAATATAACAAAAAGAGCGGGAACGGGATATAACTTTGTAATTTGATGGCAGTACAGTGTCAGTTTGTCGCCCTTGAAAAAATCATATACACTTATATCTTTCCTCCATTTGGGATGGTTTTAGTTTTTGACCTAGGTTCAGCCTTTGCCTTATTTCACTGGTCAGTCCTCCTCCGGTTGGTTATCTCTTCCAATCATATGGCAAGTTTGTTTTACCTCCTACATAACAGACTTATACATTGTCACTTTTTACTGCCATGGTCATCACGAGTCATGCTTTTGTTCAAGGGAAGTCTAACCAGAGTCGGCCATTCTGCAGTGTCTCTTGACTCATTATTCAGTCGGCCTTCCCGGTTTTGTCAGTATCTTGTTCTATCACATCAGATGTTTTGGTCTTCTGCTCGTACTGGTTTAAGAAGATCTCCATTGACTTCTTGCTGGCGGTTTTGTCTCTTATCGACTACGACACATTGCTCTGAGATAAAACCTAGAGCCGCACCCTGGCCCTATTTCCATCATTGATAGGTGACCTTGTGCTCAGCATTTGATCATCATTATGGGTCTTTGACTAAGTGGTTTCCCCTGTGTTCGACAAAGATACATTATCACAGTGTAGGATTCATATAAGACCTTGATTTCCATTTGACCCTATTGGGTGGATTTCTCGCTCCCGTGTCGACCTTTCTCATTATTGGTTGGTTCAGAGGGTTTCTTCCGTGCGCTAGCTTCATCTTGTGCATGTCGGAAACATACTTCGGTTTGGTTCTGTCACTCTACTTCGTCCGATTCCTTCCAAATCTTGGCCTGCAGGTTACACTCGCGCTGGGCTGATGTGGGATGCCTTAATGCCTTCCTTCAGCAGATCTTTTCCCATCGACTCCAACTCATTGCTCTGGGAATAAGGTCTAGAGTCTTTTTGTCAGTACCTTAGGGTTTGCAGTCATCAGTGGCAGACTCTTCGCTATCGACAGTGGGGACTCATTATTGCCTCCTGATCGATAGATTCTTTCAAGTGTTCTACTTCAACTCATTCATTTGCACTTGTTAGTTTGTACTCGAGCACCTTGACACTCATTTTCATTATTGGTGGGTTGTCTCGCGTTGGTTAACGGTTTACATTATTGACCGGTAATCCAACGATTTCTCACACGGTCGACTTCAGCTCATTTATTCCCATTTTGTAGAATTGTGCCATAGTGAATGGTGAAGACCTCGGGTTGCATCAGCATTTCTCGGTTCACTTTTGACAGTCCATTCAGTTTCTGCCAATGATGTCGTTCACCCTTATATGTTGCAGTGTCAGTACAGCAGCATCCTATATTTTGGCTCCCGAGTTGCGTGATTGTACCATTTATTCCACCTCTTATGATTTGGTACTTGGAGATTCAATTACTTATATGATCAGACATCCACTTTCAGCATCATTGATCAGCTTTCTATATGTGATACTTAGACATTGATTCTGACTTGTACTTCCGGGCCATGCTCAGATAATTCATTGTGTACTTTCATTTCAGCTATACTTGTATACATTTTGGATCTATTATGTACTTTCGATATGATGTATTTTTGACTGAGCATGGGTATGCCCGCCTCAGCATGAGTTGACTCTCTGTTTTCTTTCATTGGTTTTTGACAGGCTGAAATCTGGTGAAGTCCTCCCTTGTCCTTGCGAAGTTATTTCTATGTGCATAATACATTTCGGCCATCATGTACCCCTTCTGACCTCATATATTAGGGGGCATCTGTTATAGCATCATTTTTCACCCTCATGTGATTCATGATTGTCTCTATGGCCTTGGGCACCCATTCCCACAGACTTTAACAAAATTCATAAAAAACAGTGTTAAAAATCCCATACGCGGGTATGCCCAGACTTTTCTGCGTATATATGCGAGTCCACATGTACTTTTCCGCGTATTCCATTAAAATCATTAAAAAAATATATAAAAATTCCCTATTTTCGGGCTGGGTTGAAGGTTAATCCAGTAGTTCAACCACCCCAGCACGTGGCCAACTGTTTCCAACTGATTGAAACTACTTTGAGGGAGTATAAAATCCCCTCATGTGTATGGCCTAAGGGAGAGAGAAATTTATAGACATTATACTCTATTGGAATCCCAATTCAAGTCTGATTTCCCGTGCCTCCTACACTTTCCTAGATTTTTACAGGAAACCCTTGTTTCCTGGAGATGTTCATCAGTTCATATGCCATCTTGAGTGCACAATTCTTGAAAGTATCTTAGTGAGGCAAGGGAAGGACATATCTGGACGACGGTCTGTTCGAAGATCGTGGAAGGATTCGGGTGATCTCTCCACTTTTTATTACTGTACATGATGTTCGTAATGAAGAAGAACCATCTTGTTCCCGAAATAACGTGTTAACATCTACTTGTATATGTGAAAAGATTATTATTTAAGCATTTATTATTGTTTATATAATGTTTCACATGGTTTTCACTGACATTTAGGGTAAATATATGCTGTACAACTAGATTTCCGTGCATGTTTCTTCTTGGTTTTCAGGTTAAGGAGGAAGAAGGGTTGCTGGGGGTTTGGACCCCGCGGGATCTACATCAAACGTAGGATTATGGGTGAGTTCTACTATCGATGTTATCTAGTTTTTAGCATACAAGTGTGGTTGTGTGAGTCCTTCTTGAATAGCATGCCCTGATCTGTGGAGGTTTTGACCCAACAAACCTCTAGGGTGTTTTTTCCCGAAACAGAACTGGCGACTCCTCTGGGGATTGCATTCTTGTGATTCCCCTGTTGGGTGGTTTCAGCTGTTTGAAAGGTTTCCAATAGTTTTAACTATTATTTCCAGTCCAGTTAACTTTTTCTCAGTCAGATTGAAGACCTGGTTCTTTATCCAGGCTTGATCTTTTTTATTTTTCATTATTTTCTTTTTCATACGTGGTATTTTCTCTGCACAGTCGCATATACACACAGTTTATGTCAAAGGTGGTCGCGTATACGCGGGTTTCCTTTGACACAGTTGCGTATGCACGCCTGTTACAAAACTGTTAAAGTGTGTATGCCTGGGGGCAAATTTTGAAATTTTGGTTTTTAGCTTTTCTGGTCTTGTCTACCTGTGGAGACCTGTTTTTATAGTGTTTTTTAATCTCTAGACTATGTTTAATGTGTTTATATGTCTATCTCTATCTCTCTCCTTTGAGTGAAGACTCTCTCGGTTGGTGAAATTTTTGGTTGTTACGTTTGCAATTTTGGTTTGAGTACCAAGGTCTTTTGTTGAAGATTCTTGGCTGTTCTGCTTAATCAGAACAGAGAGCTCCTGCTCATTTACTCTTTCCTTGTGTGTTGCTTCACATTTTGATTTTTTACCTATTTCGTGCGTTTGGTTTCCTTGATGTTCAGTAGACTAGTTTTGTTGCAATTTTCGAAGAGTCTCTTTTTGATTCTTTGAAGTTTTTTATTGCAAGTTTATACTATTGTACTGAGTTGATCTGTTGAGTTTCTTGTCTTCCTTTATACTCACATAAAGCCCCGCTTCGAGAGTGGCATGGTTGGCTTTGAGCATTTTGTTGAAGTTATACTTGAAATTCAGAGTTTGTTTGACTTAGTTACCGGATAGTTCAATTGGTCTTCTTGAAATCTCTTCTTTATAAACTAAAAATGGCATATAGGTTAGGGAATCCACTTTTCCGTTGCATTTTGCATACTAGCCTCCATTCTTATCACTTGCCATAGGGTTGATCCCATCAGGTCATGAGTATTTCACCCACTTCACTCGCCGATTATTTAATCATGACTTGGTGGTAGAGCCTTCCTTTACATGGGCTTCCTAGTTAGTTCCTTGCTATCACTTGTTGCCCATGCTGCATTTTATGTAGGCTCGAGATTCCTCTTTAGTCCCACCATGATTTATGTGTTGAAGCTTCATTCTTCTTCTTCTTCACTATCATTTTTCTGGCTATTACCCTAGAGGCTCCCTGGTGTTGTTGAGTTGTATTATTGCATTGCATATTGGCTACTTGTTTATCCTGGCCTTTAGCCGGCTTCATTTTGGACTCGATGTTTAAGCCAACTTTTGACCTTGACTGTCTGTACAAGTTAACCATTGCATGCACTTAGCTATCGCGACTTGACACCCTTTACCCATGGATGGAACATTCCTCTGAGTATCGCTTACCAGTTTCCGCCACCTTGCATTGAGCATAGGATCGTTCCAATCCCAGGAACTAGTGCATCTGTTTCTTGATACTCGTTCTATCCATTGTACTATAGCATTCTTTTATTCTTTTTCAGGCTTATTATATGAAAAAGACAAAAAAATAAAATATAACAAAAGGAGCAGGAACGGGATATAACTTCGTAATTTGATGGCAATACAGTGTCAGTTTGTCGCCCTTGAACAAAGCACATACACTTATATATTTCCTTCATTTGGAATGGTTTTAGTTTTGACCTAGGTTCAGCCTTTGCCTTGGTTCGCTGGTCAGTTCTCCCCTCGTTGGTTATCTCTTCCAATCATATGGAGAGTTTGTTTTGCCTCCTGCATAACATACTTATACAGTGTCACTTTTTACTGCCATGGTCATCATGAGTCGTGCTTTTGTTCAAGGGAAGTCTAACCAGAGTCGGCCATTCTGCGGTGTCTCTTGACTCATTATTCAGTCGGCCTTCCCGGTTTTGTCAGTATCTTGTTCTATCACATCAGATGTTTTGGTCTTCTGCTCGTGCTGGTTTGAGAAGGTCCCGATTGACTTCTTGCCGGCAGGTTTGTCTCTCATCGACTACGACACATTTCTCTGAGAGTAAACCTAGAGCCGCACCCTGGCCCTATTTCCATCATTGATAGGTGACCTTGTGCTCAGCATTTGATCATCATTATGGGTCTTTGACTGAGTGGTTTCCCCTATGTTCGACGTTAGCATACATTATCACACTTGGGATTCGTGTAGTACCTTGATTTCCATTTGACCCTATTGGTGCATTTCTCGCCTCTGTGTTAGCTTTCATTATTGGTTGGTTCGTAGGGTTTCTTCCGTGCGCTAGCTTCATCTTGTGCATGTCGGAAACGTACTTCGGTTTGGTTCCGTCACTCTACTTCGTCCGATTCCTTCCAAATCTTGGCCTGCGGGTTACACTCGCGCTGGACTGATGTGGGATGCCTTAATGCCTTCCTTCCAACAGATATTTTCCCATCGACTCCGACTCATTGCTCTGGGAATAAGGTCTAGAGTCTTTTTTTCAGTACCTTAGGGTTTGCAGTCATCAGTGGCAGACTCTTCACTATCGATAGTGGGGATTCATCATTGCCTCCTGACTGGTAGATTCTCTCAAGTGTTCGACTTCAACTCATTCATTCGCACTTGTTAGATTGTACTGGGGCACCTTGACACTCATTTTCATTATTGGTGGGTTGTCTCGCGTTGGTTAATGGCATACATTATTGATCGATAATCCAACGATTTCTCACATGGTTGAATTCAGCTCATTTATTCCCATTGTGTAGAATTGTTCCGTCGAGATCGGTGAAGACCTTGGGTTGCATCAACATTTTTTCGGTTCACTTTTGACAGTCCATTCAGTTTCTGCCAGTGATGTCGTTCACCCTTATATGTTGCAGTGTCAGTACAGCAGCATCTTATATGTTGGCTCCTGAGTTGCGTGATTGTACCATGTGTTCCACCCCTTATGATTTGGTACTTGGAGATTCAACTACTTTTATGATCAGACATCCAGTTTCAGGATCATTGATCAGCTTTCTATATGTGATACTTAGACATTGATTCAGACTTATACTTTTGGGCTATGCTCAGATGATTCATTGTGTACTTTCAGTTTAGCTATACTTGTATACATTTTGGATCTATTTTTTACTTTTGATATGATGTATTTTTGACTGAGCATGGGTATGCCTGCCTCAGCATGAGTTGACTCTCTGTTTTCTTGCATTGGTTTTTGGCAGGCTGAAATCTGGTGAAGTCCTCCATTGTCCTTGCGAAGTTATTTCTATGTGCATAATACATTTCGGCCATCATGTACCCCTTCTGACCTCATATATTAGGGGGCATCTGTTATAGCATCATTTTTCACCCTCATGTGATTCATGATTGTCTCTATGGCCTTGCGCACCCATTCCCACAGACTTGAACAAAATTCATCAAAAACAGTGTTAAAAATCCCATACGCGGGTATGCCCAGAATTTTCCGCATGTATACACGAGTCCACATGTACTTTTCTATGTATGCCATTAAAATCATTAAAAAATATATAAAAATTCCCTATTTTTGGGGCTGGGTTGATGGTTACTCCAGTAGCTCAACCATGACACGTGTACAGCTTGTTTCCAAGCCCAGTTGAAACTACTGAGGAGTATAAATTCCCCTCATGTGTGTAGCCCTGGGAGAAATTTATAGACATTATACTCTGTTGGAATCCCAATTCAAGTCTGAATTCCCGTGCCTCCTGCACTTTCCCAGATTTTTACAGGAAACCCTTGTTTCCTGGAGATGTTCATCAGTTCATATGCCATCTCGAGTGCACAAGTCTTGAAAGTATCTTAGTGAGGCAAGGGCGGGACGGATCTGGACGATGGTCTGTTCGAAGATCGTGGAAGGATTCAGGTGATCTCTCCACTTTTTATCACTGTACATGCTGTTCATAATGAAGAAGAACCATCTTGTTCCCGAAATAACGTGTTAACATCTACTTGTATATGTGAAAAGATTATCATTTAAGAATTTAATATTGTTTATATAATGTTTCACATGGTTTTCACTGACATTTAGGGTAAATATATGTTGTACAACTAGATTTCCGTGCATGTTTCTTCTTGGTTTTCAGGTTAAGGAGGAAGAAGGGTTGCTGGGGGTTTGAACCCCGCGGGATCTACATCAAACGTAGGATTACGGGTGAGTTCTACTATCAATGTTATCTAGTTTTTAGCATACAAGTGTGGTTGTGTGAGTCCTTCTTGAATAGCATGCCCTGATCTGTGGAGGTTTTGACCCAACAAACCCCTAGGGTTTTTTTTTCCGAAACAATGCCTTCTTCGGAAACCACATGTCCCAAGTAATATACCGCTTTCTAAAAGAAACTGCATTTACTAATCTTGACATACAACTGAAGCTCTCTAAGAAACCTCAACATGGCCACTAAGTTTTTAACATGTTATTCCTCGTTCTTAGAAAATATCAAAATATCATTAATGAATACAATAACAAAATTGTGTAGATAAGGACGCAATACACTATTCATAAAGCACATAAAAATAGTTGGAGCAATAGTCAAACCGAAAGGAACTACAAAAAACTCATAATTCCGATACCTGGTTCATAAATTTGTCTTGTAAATATCCTCTTATTTTATGTGTACCTAATGGTATCTTAATCTCAAATAAATCTTTGAGAAAATTGTTTCTCCCTTCAACTGATCAAACATGTTATCAATCCTTGGCAACAAATACCTATTCTTAATGGTTACCTTGTTCAAGTGCCTATAATTGATGCATAGCCTAAGAGTACCATCCTTCTTCTTCACAAACAATACCAGTTGTTACACCCTTTTTATGGTCATCTAACCTATTGTTATTAGATGAACCCAAGTACACCATGTAAGACCAATTTTACCCCAAGTAAAATTGCTTTCACAACATAAAATAACTTATTTGGTCATATTTAACCCAAAACAAAGAAATTAATTAAATAAATCCTTATTTATTTAATTATTTTCTAAGAACAAGTTATTTAAATCATTATTTAAATAATATTCTTAGTTAAATTTGACTAAATCATCCATAAATAATCAAATAAACCATTATTTATTTAATTATATTCCCATAATTCCCCTAAAATGATAAATAAATTATTTATTTATTCATTATTTATAAATAAAGGAATTGACCCAAGTCAAGAATCCTTTTCCCTCCAACAAATATAATAAAATATTCCTAAAAGGTGCTTCTAGAATTCGATTAATAATATTTTATTCATGCACCGAGTTCTAGACCGCCCCAATGTTTTGTTATAAATAGGGGGGTTTTCCCCATTCATTAGTCACCTCCATTGCATTAGATCACTTTGGATCTACTCTTGGTCACCATTTTCCATTTTGTTTTTTGAACTCCCATTGAGTTCTATGTTTGTTGTTCTACACCCATAAGAGAGAGAAATGTTAGATCTGAAACACTGAGGACTTTCAAGAACCCATCCCACTGAGGAGAACCGGAAGACACCTTTCTTGTTTTCCTCTTAGGTGCCCCATTCTTTAATATAATACAAAATTCTTTTAAATACATTCTTCTTGTCTTGTCCATTGGATTTATGGAGCCATGTTATATTTTATCTACTTAATGTCTTTTGTGCTTAGATCTGAATTTGTGCAGCAAACTTAAAGATATTTTTCAGCCATAATCGATGTTAGGGCTATTTTTTATGCGTAGCTAAAGTGATCTTTTACGACAAAAGAATCATACTAACAATTGGTGACTCCACACGGGTTTTCTTTTGCGACCGCTGTCGTTTTATATCTTACTTCATATCCAGCTATTTCAGACCCTAGGGTTTCTCTTTCCTTTTCTTTTTTTCCTATTTTTATGGTGTTTTTCACCCCTAAAACCCTCAAATAGTCATATTTTTAACTTCCGTGTGTTTCTGGCCTTATTGCGTAGGTGACAAACATCAGCCGCAGCTGAGACGACAATTTTTTCTAAAATCTGCCGCCAAGAGAACCGAATCTGCAGGTTGCACTTATCGGCCCACAAAGTGCGACCTGAGCCTCAGGATGCACTTTTCTGCCCCAAACCTGCGACCTAGACTGAAAACAGGTCAGAACCTGCGACCTGCCCTTTTTCTGCAAATTTTTCAGCACTTTTTTTGGGTTTGTCTGAAGCTTCTGTCAGGGTTTTCCAGCCTCTGTCTCTGCCCGTTTGGACCTGTTTCTGATCTGCTTCACTCAACTAAGAGGGAATCTTGCCCCTTAGGGCTCTAGTACCCTCCACTTTTTGTGGATGAGTCTTTACTGTTTCAGAAGTCTGAATTTCTAGAGTTTCAACCCTCTTTTTCTCCGATTTGATACCTCCTTTTCAGATCCCTTTAAATCAACTCTTCTCCCTCTCAAAACCACCTCATATCGTTTTTTTTGGGTTCATTTCTAAGGCCACCGCCTTGTCTCTTCTATCTTTAGCTGATCTCCTCCTTTTTCGTAGTAACCTTGCCTCTGCCTCTTTTTTGTTCTCTGCACCACTTTTTAGCAGATTTACCCTTTAGATCCTAGTCCCTCCGGACCTTAGATCTATTGGCATATTTTTAGCGTGCTTTGCCTAGTTTTTTCCCTCTTGTATACTATTTTTGAGAGACCCGCCTTTTTGGGTTAGATTGCTGCATCGTTAGTTGTTAATTTTTTGTTCTTTCAGTCTTATTTACTGCAGATTTCTTTTCCATTACGCAGCACACTTTTTCTTTTACTCTCAAAATGTCTGGGTTTAAACAATTAAAATTAATGCACGCCACACACTGACCCTCAGTGAAGAAGCACCTGGTTAACACCACCTGGCAAGGACTTTAAAATCAATTGTCACTGCACCTCTCTGCCCTTGACCTCACTTGATTTTGTCCCCCCCTGCCCTCGTCGGTTTATCTTCTTCCTGTCATCATTGCGCCCCCAAGGCGCCTCTCCCGGAGACTTCTTGGCCTTCATCCTCAGTTTCCACTTGGTCGAATTCCTCCTTCCCATCGTCATCGAGTAAGTCTTTCCCCGAGTCCGCACTCCGACTCTTCCTCTGATTGTTAGGGTTCTCCCCCTCCTGGTTCTCCCCCTGTCACTTTCACCATGTCTACTTCAGGGCCTACCACCAGCAGTAACCCCAGTACTACTGCTGGGTCTGTTTCCAGTGGAACCACCTCGGGACCTACGTCGACTGCCCCATTACTCCCTTATATGGCCGGACTTAGTCTCCCCGACTTCAATTAGCTGATTAATGATCCTGTCCACCACGATGTTAGTTGGCCTGCTATGCCAACCAAGCTCCCCTCCGACATTCCCAAGTTCAAAGGCCTTGCTAGTGAGGATCCCTCCAACCATATCTGATCCTTCCATATGTGGTGTTCCTCCAATTCCATTACTGACGACTCTATTCATCTTAGATTGTTCCAACGCACGCTTACAGGTGAAGCTTCTAAATGGTATGTTGAACAGGCCACCTCCTCCCATACCACTTTTGTGACCATTTCCCAAGCCTTTTTATCTTATTTCCAGCTCCCTCTCCGATACGACACTGGTACCGAGCTTTTAACCTCCTTCCGTCAATCCTCCTCAACCTGCCTTTCCGCTCATGTCCAGGAATGGCGGCGCAGAAGAAGCTTATGTCGAGCTCCCCCGTTTGAAGATCTGGTTTACATGGACTGGTTCCTTCGCTCTCTCTTACCTCCCATTGGCAAAGATGTCGCATCCCATTTTCCCCAAACCGAAGAAGCCGCCCTCCAAATCACCTTGAAGTATGACCTTATCTATGCCCAATCTGGTTATGTTTATACCGTCCTTCCTGACCTTCCCAAACCTGGTGGCCCTAATGCCTCGGGGGCATCTCATTCTGCCGACGGTATCATTGGAGCCATGTCACATACCTCTGCCCAACCTCCTCCAGGCCATGGTTTTCCTCTAGGGGCCAACCCCTCCGGCATTTTTTCCCCTCCAGGTAGCATGTATTCAGGCTACGTCATGCCTCCTCCTTTTTCCCACCCTCCTGCTTACCTTACTGCTGCCCAACCTACTCCTTATCCATATCCGCAACCTAGTGTCCCAACTCCTCTAGCATTTGGACCTCCCACTCCCTTGCCTTCTGCACCCCCACAAACGCACTTACTACCCCCTCCAGGGCAAGTATTTGCACAGCAGGGGGCACCTAATTTTCCTCCTTCTCAAATAATGAGAAGAGGCAATCAATCCGCTTCTGGTAATCGTGGACCCAATCCTTCCAATATCGACTCTACCACTGCCAACTAGCCACAGGGCTCTCAGCCCAAGCCGGACAGGCCACTTCGCACCAATAAGCCTTGTTCGTGTTGCGGTGTTTATGGTCACTACACTCACGATTGTCCCTTATTACCACAAATGCGGTAGCTTTGGGATTCTCAGACCACTGTACGGGGACAGCACTCCTCCCCTACTACCCCTCCCACCCCCGTTACTTCTCAACCTGCTGTGTTTACCGATCCTTTCCCGCAACAAGGATTCATGGCCACTCAACCACCTCACGCCCCGGTAACCACTCAACCTTCCCCTTCTGGTTCCTCTGATTACTAGATTCTCATGATGGCTTCTGACCCACCTCTCACTGTCGACCTCAACCTTCAAACTCGGTCCCGTCAGTATTCCACATGTCATGTTTCGTCTGTCTCTGATTCTCCATCGTCAGGTCCTACAGAGCCTCAATCGACACCCAGTGGTCCCTTGCAACTCCCTCTGCCCAAAGCCGAGGTTCATCCCAAGCCTCCTAAGGGACCATTACGCCGAAATTCTGCCTCTGGTCGGGCTGCTCATTCATACAACATAGTAGATGATATGGCCCAATCTCCTGCTGCCATTTCAACACTAGAACTCCTCCAGTCATGTCCTTCTCAAAAGAGGGCTCTACTATCTGCCGTGGGCGCTGTAGATCTTGCTGATGACCAATTGATTGTTTTTTATGCCCGTCAGTCAGACCATCCCCCTCTTCCTCCTTCAGTTTCTTTCCAAATCCCAGTCAAAATCCGAAATGCCAATGTTGATCGGTGTTTTATTGATGAGGGGGCATCTACCTGCGTAATGTCCGCTTCGGTTTGGAAACAACTCGGATCCCCTGAACTGGCCCCTTCCACCATCACCCTTCGTGCATGGGAGGCCATGCCTCCCATCCCATTGGCCTATTTCGTAACTGTCCTATCACCCTTGCCGGCAAGACTGTTTGTGTCGACGTTGAAGTTATCGATGCCCCTCTTGACTACAACATCCTTTTGGGGCGTAGTTACACTTATGCCATGTCATCCGTCCCGTTCGCAGTCCACTGCAAGATGTTTTTCCCTCATAATGGCAAGACTGTCACCATTGACCAATTGACCTACCATGAACCAAAATCTCAGACCTCCCCTGAGTCCACCATCTCTACTGTCACCAATAAACCAATTGTTGATTCGTTGACCAATGTTTCCCCTGGCGTCTACAAAGACTCATCTTTGCTTGGAACTTTTCCTGGTCCTCCCCCTCCTCCCGTCTCTGACCCCAACTTAGCGAATGTTTGCATGATGCAATCGTCTCAGGCTAGCCTTCCACAGCCTGCTCCGGCTAGTCAGCAACCTCCATCTCGCCCACCGCCTCCTGCTCCTATCCCTTTGCTTCAGTCAACCGAACCTTTTTCACTCGGCCCTTCCCATCACACTTAGGAACCTTCCTACCCTCCTGAGTCAGTTCCCTCAAGTCTCCACCATATGGGAGCCGTCCCCCCTGGTCACTACCCCATCGGTCAGATACCTTTCCTTGGTCCCCCCCCGGCGTCTATTCGGTCCTCGTCATGGCCACCCTTTCCCTTCCTAATTTAACCTTGGGAATTCCCGTTTGGTATCTTACCCCTCCAACTAAGACCCCACCAGGCCACCCCAAACCATACATAGATGTGACACCGGTACAACCGATCCCCGTCGCTCCTTCCACCACCACAGTGCCCCTCGCCCCTCCGCAGAACCCTCCTAATGCTGTGACAGCTATAGGCAAGAAACGAAAAACTCGCAAGGGGGCATCCAATGAGAAGGCCATTACACCTGACCCTACCCCTCCCCAACCCACCAAGCCTTGTGCCTTGTGTGATGGTATCGGTCATCCCACCCATATTTGTCCTGAGCTGCCCCGTATCTAACCCATGGTTAAATTCGCGTTCCCTGAATCTACAATCCCTGACACCTCTGTTTCTTCCTCATCTATAGCCAAGAACCCAAAGACTCTTCGCACCAACAAACCCTGTGCTCTGTGTGGTGTCCATGGCCATTATTCCCACCATTTCCCTCACCTCACGGATTACCGAGCCTCTTTAGAGGTCATTCGCGAGTACGAAGTTGAACAAAATCAATCTGCCTCACCCATCCTTGCTCAGTATGCATCCAGTTTACTTCAGGATCCCCCGGATACCATTGACATCCCTCCCCCTGATGTTGATATGTCCGAATCTGCTGCTCCTCTCTTATACCTATCTTCATCCGCACACCCCTCGGAGTACATCCCCTCTGAATCCACTCTGTCTGTTTCGCTTGATCCCCCTTCCGCCACTTTTTCAGGCTCTTTATGTTTCGACCATCTTTTTACTTGTATTTCTGTCATTTCCCCTAATGACTCGTATGTGCACCTTTCTTCCTCCACTGATGATCTAGGTAGCTTTGAAGCCTCTTCTGGTTTCCACCACCTTTCCTTGCCTTCCCATCATCCCAATACTCCCATCCGTATCTATGATGTACTTCACAACATGCGTCCCCACTTTTCCTCCCTTTTCTTGTCTTGTGATGATATCCCCTCGACCCTCTCGTCTACTCATTACCTTGGTTATGTCGATGGCGCCAGTCGCTATTCTCGAAACATTGCCTCAGCTGCCTGGGCCATTTTTACCCCCTTGCATACCCTTGTTCTTGCAAATGGGGTCTGCATTGGTCAAGCCACCAATAATCAAGCTGAATATGATGTCGTTCGTGGTCTCTTAGCCGATGCTCTCTCTCATCAGATCCTCCATCTGCATGTCCATTTAGATTCCCTACTTCTCGTCTTACAACTTAATGGTGTATATTGTGTGCATAACCCTATCCTGTTTAGACAATATTTATGAGTGCAAATTTTGATACGTGAATTTAGATTCATTACATTTAGCCATATACCTAGAGATAAAAATCACTACGTAGATCAAATCACAAACCATGTTCTAGGCTAGCATATATCACACACAACACAATAACATTTAACACCATCAACCAAATACATATACATCATATATATTATATAACATGTGTTTTTAGAGTCCATCTACTCTGAAAAATACTACATGCCCATAGCATGTTACAATAAAAAAACTACAAAAATGGGGGGCACCAATCACCCCTACATCGACACTGGGGGGCACCACCTGCCCTACATCTAATCACTCTCTGGAGGATCCCGAGCCAATGGCTCTACTCTTGCAGCTCGTAGATCACGCACAGCCTGACCAGCCATCGCCATGCATCGCATGATACCTCGCCACTCCGAGGGTAGCCCAATACATAACTCTATGGACTGGTCATCTAAATCCTACCAACCACGCTCCGATACACTGGTCAGTAGCCCCTCACATCTACGACGAATGTCCTCCACTAGAGCAGCCATATCCTCGCTCTGCGCCGTCCTTGATCCACTTGCCCATGTAGCTCCTGTCGCTGCAGGTCGTCCCATATATCCGGCCGGTTTTATCGGAACTATATCTGCATTCCACAACACATCACGATTAGCATCATGTATACTAGTCACAAAACTCTAAAATACACCTAACAGATTAGTTGCTTGTCACTTACCATCGGGGCCCCACACTCGACCCGGCGGAAGCGGCAAGTCCGGATCTCCCCAATAACTCATCCCACTATAGGGATAGTCGTCTATGTATAATGGCATCTGATCCCAATGCACGAAGAACTCTGGTCGGAACACCCGTCCGACCGCCCCTCCCCCTCCTCTACACTGTAGTCGTCCCCACCGACACATCCGGGGCTCTCTCGGACCTCCATCAGGCAACTGTATATGAGGTCGTAAGGTTGGTATCTTCTCAAAGAAGAAAGAGCACAACATCGTCCCATAGGCGCAATCATGATTCACTTGCCTCTTGCATAGCGACAGCTGTCGTTTCACCGACACCAACATCATCTGGTCCCACCCATAGTAGGTCCCACTCAGCACACTCTCCACGATCATCATCTGCCCTCCAGTGATGTGATGGAACGCTTGGCTACCCAAGACCCATAACACTATTGTGGCCACTGCCCGAGTCTCCAACCTCTCTAGATCACCAATGGATATTCAAGTCCCTTTGACTCAGACACATGGTCGACAATGTCGCTCAACAAACTCCATAATGTTATGCCCACGTGGTAACTCTGGCTGCGTATTTCCCACCATCCCTAATGGTGGGAGACCAGTCAAGAAATACAAATCCTGGACCGTCAGCTCGATCCTGTGCCCTTGCACTACAAACGCCTCTTGATCTGGATCCCAGTAACTGATAATACGGGCCAACAAGGGCTTTCCAGCCCTCATCAAAGGATTCTCCAAAAATTTCATCACCCCATACCTAGCCAGTACACAACGGACACCCTGATCCACCTGGATCTCCGTTCGTAATGTCCCTAAGTCTCTCTCTCTCCAATTTATCCGTATATCTGCCATATCTGCACAAAAACATCATTTTTTTCAGCCTCCAGATCCGAAAAACTGCATTAACTTCCATCAAAACAGCATCTCCACCCATAACATCACTGAACCCCCCACATCTAACAGGTCACACTTTTTGCAAAAAACCTGGGCCGGGTCGCACTTTTTAGGCCAAAACCTGTGTCCCAGGTCACAACTTTTGCCCCAAAAAGTGCGACCCTACTGTAATGATGAAGTAGGGCTAGTTACCAAGAATTAAAGCCCTAATCTGCAATTTGAATCCATCAAAAACAAAGCTTAGGATTAGGCCTCTTACCTGCAACTGACGGATCGCAATTCCAATGGTCGGTTTGTCCTCTACGATCGCCGCAAGATTTAGGGCCTTCTCTCCTCTCCAAATTCACCATAGCTACACAAGCAAATGAATGATTTTGGAGGGAAAATGCCTTATTAGAAGAAAACCCCTATTTTTTCTTTCGCCTGCTGCGACCAAAGCATAGCCCCATTTGACACACCATCCGCACCATTGGAAAGCTCTCACCGGGCACTCAAATGGGTATTTGTCAGTTTTTTATGTTTTGATACTTCACCAGGACCCATTTTGTCCATGAAGGATCTATTCACCTCTTCTCAAAATCGAATTTCTTCACTTACGACACTTGTACTTGGGGCACCACTTTGTCTCCTTACTTGTCTTTGTTCGTGTTGATTTTCACCATGAGATACCCTATTGTACTCATGTTTTTATGGTTCCCCATTGGACCTTTACTGTCTGGCAGCACCATTGAGTCGCCCTTGTTTAGAGCATCTGAGTTGCGTCATCATCAGTCATGGAGTTTATCTCGCGTCCCTTGGTATCCCACTATAGTCCTCCATTGCTTTGTCCCTCTCTCGTGTTGCACATTATGGCCTTCAGTACCATTTTCCCCTATCCCTCACGATAGTGTGTCAGTCGTTGCCAAGCCGTTCATACCCTTGATGCTCTAACAAGGTAAGTCGTACATCCGCTACTTAGTATTCCTCATTTCATTATCATCATTAGTGTCTGTCTGTTAGTCACTCTACCATTTTCTCCCGTGCCTTAGTTGAGATTCCCTTGTTGCCTCACCTATGGCAGACCTACTTCTGTCGACATCAACTCATTTACTCCAGAAGCCAGGTCTGGGGGGCAGTGTACCTTGGTTCGAGCTCTTTTCAGCATGATCGTGATCTATACACTTGATAGTCCAGTGATGCAGCAACAACTATTGGTGATTCCTGGGTGTATGTGAGATGTCTCAACCCTCATGAGGGGGTGGCCCTACAGGTAGCCCCCCACATGCCTGGATGAAGTCATTTCCGCCCTTGATGCAACTCCTTCCATTTGATGATATCAGCCTCAACCGCTTGTGGCGCCTCTTTGATTTGCACGTATCAGTCAGAGCTTGCAAGCCCTTCCCCGCGTGTAGGGGGCATTTGGGTGTATTTGTATCTCATGTACTACCATATTATTGTGTAAGTCCTGACGATTATTCCAGGCATCATGTGTATGTGGGATTCATCATGATATTTATCTAGCTCATGTTTAGGCCAGCACATGCTTCATTATTGTGTTCCATGGTTTTCCGGGCGCCTTATTCTTTGTACTTTGTCTCGGCGGGCATAGGTATGCCTCCCCCGCCGCCTTTAGCACAAGTACCACTTCATACACTAGAGACTTGTTGCACCTGTAAGTCTCATCTCCTCAGGGTCTAGTCCTTTAGCACATCAGACCACATTACACTTCTCTCTCTCACTTCCCTTTTGATATCTAGTGATTGAGTTCTTACAATGTACTTTGGTCATACGATTTGATCCTAACACTCGTACGTTGGGGGGCAATCTATTACACCCTTGTTTTGGTCATCTAACCTATTGTTATTAGATGAACCCAAGTACACCATGTAAGACCAATTTTACCCCAAGTAAAATTTCTTTCACCACATAAAATAACTTATTTGGTCATATTTAACCCAAAACAAAGAAATTAATTAAATAAATCCTTATTTATTTAATTATTTCCTAAGAACAAGTTATTTAAATCATTATTTAAATAATATTCTTAGTTAAATTTGACTAAATAATACATAAATAATTAAATAAACCATTATTTATTTAATTATATTCCCATCATTCCCCTAAAATGGTAAATAAATCATTTATTTATTTATTATTTATAAATAAAGGAATTGACCCAAGTCAAGAATCCTTTTCCCTCCAACAAATATAATAAAATATTCCTAAAAGGTGCTTCTAGAATTCGATTAATAATATTTTATTCATACACCGAGTTCTAGACTGCCCCAATATTTTGTTATAAATAGGGGGGTTTTCCCCATTCATTAGTCACCTTCATTGCATTAGATCACTCTGGATCTACTCTTGGTCACCATTTTCCATTTTGTTTTGTGAACTCCCATTGAGTTCTATGTTTGTTTTTCTACACCCATAAGAGAGAGAAATGTTAGATCTGAAACATTGAGGACTTTCAAGAACCCATCCCACTGAGGAGAACCGGAAGACACCTTTCTTGTTTTCCTCTCAGGTGCCTCATTCTTTAATATAATACAAAATTATTTTAAATGGCATTCTTCTTGTCTTGTCCATTGGATTTATGGAGCCATGTTATATTTTATCTGCTTAATGTCTTTTGTGCTTAGATATGAATTTGTGCAGCAAATTTAAAGATATTTTGCAGCCATAATCGATGTTAGGGCTATTTGTTATGCGTAGATAAAGTGATCTTTTACGACAAAAGAATCATACTAACACCAGTGCACCCCAAGGCCATATACTTGGCCAAATGTATCCCTTTTCAAGCATTTCCTTCAACTGCAAATTTAACTCTACTAACTCTAGAGTGCTCATCTTATATGGTGCCTTTGATGTTGGTGCTGCCCCTAGTACCAACTCAATAGAAATTTCCACTTCCCTGTGATGCGACAACTCTGAAATATCTTGCTGGAAATACATCTTGAAATTGTTTTAAAATCGGATACCACCTCAAGACATCCACATCCTCAACTTCCTTACCTTTATCACTAGAAATATGTACTATGAATAACACACACCCTTTTCTATAACTGAACTTGGCCTACATATTTGTCACCATTTTTATTGATGTTTCCCTCTTCTTACCCTGTAAGATTCCTTTACCCCCCATCATCATCCAAGAAAACAATAGCCTTATCATAGTAGTTTTCCTTATTCCTTTGAAGATACAACCAATCCATACCTAATTTCATACTATATGATCCAAACGATATTATATTCAAAAGTGTTGATGTAGGAATACCATTCAACTCAAATGCATAAGCTCTTACCCAATTATTCACTCTCTTATTTGTAACTATATGCAAGTGCACTAACCAAGACTCTGCATGCACTTCCTTACTCAAACCACAATTATCCACCAAGTCAGGACTAACATAACTATAATTAGATCCACAGTGAATCAAAATAGAAAAAACTTGATCACAAAGCTTATCATCCATCTCGATAATAGATTCCTAGTGATATCCCTTCATGTTATCCAATTTTGCATAAATATGAGGAATACTTTGTCCAACATCCCCCATTGTTTCTGCCTCTTGAGCACTATATATATGTGGTCTATCAGCCTAATTTTGTGGACAATCTCTCTTGTGATGATCTTTTCCACAAGTGCAACAGTGTAAAGGTTCCAAACGTACACCTACTTTCTTCTCCTCAGACTTAAATTCATGTCCTCTATCATATGAATTAAACTTCTTATGTGGTGCTAAATTCTCTTTGTTACCTATGTTTGAGTCTTTTTTCACTTCTTATCTCATTTTCCTTTGTTATTCTCATTACCTCTCCAATCCTGGTTAGTCCGATATTCGCACTTTCATTTATGATAAAAATTCTTTAGCTTCCTGATGGATTCCCCCAATGATGTAGGCTCATCGAACTCAATATTGTACTTGAATTCTATAGGAAACCACTGATGAATATTTGAATCTTCACTCTCTCCTCCTTCAGATAAGGAACATACCTCAATAACTCCAAGAATATGCTAGTGTACTCCTCAACAGTCATAGATCCCACCTTTAGCTCGTAGAATTATTTTTCCTTGTCATCATAATATCTCTTCAATAGGTACATCTTCCTTAATATTCTTTTAAACTCACTCAAATTCAACTCCTCTTCATGAATATCTCTGACATTCTTTACATCTTCCCACCAAATACCAGATTTTCCTTTGAGACTAAACGTAGCTATTTTGGCCTTCATGTTCTCTGAGTAATCATGCAATCGAAACAACTTGTTCATTCCAAGAAACCAAGCTTCTGCATCCTATGAATTCTTCATTTCTCCATCAAAGTTAGGTGGATTTTCTTTCTTCAACTCATCCGGAAAATATCCCCTATCATTCCTCCTATAAGGATGATAACGATGATGATCATGATACATGTGAGAACCAAAACTAGAATAGAACCTATTTCCATCACCTCTCATCTTCGATGTATCCATGAACCTACCATATTTGATTGTGTCATATATATATAACTTGTGCCCACCATGAGATATACCACCATATGCCCCATTAGTCCTATCCTCCTTTCCATGACTAATTCTAAGTGGTCCTTGTCTCTGCAAGTCTGACAAGATCTAAAGAATATCTGCATTGACTCCTAATTTTTTCTCTTGTGCCCTAGGAAGTCCCTCTTGTGACTGAATAATTTTTTCATTGTCTGATTTGCAACTTTTTATATCTACCTTCAAACTTATCAAGTTGTTTGAAATGTGAGGGGAGTACTCATCACCATTGTTAGAACCCTGTAATTTACAGTATCACAAGGTGATTGTGTACTTTCTCTTTACGATTTTTTCATACTGTACATAGATGTCAATATTCAAAATCTTTTCCAAAGAAAGAATCAAAGGAAACAAAGGCAACAGAGAAGTAGTTAAGACATAAAACAACAAAGGAAGAGTCGTCAATGTGATTGGGTAAATTCGTGCACGTCTGGATCAAGTCGTGAATGCGGGTAGGTCGTGAATGTGGGAAAAGTAGTGAGTGAGTCAAGTATTCCACAAACAAATAGAAAGAAATGAACGAGCATGGCCAAAGAAACAAAATGGGAAAATCACAGCAAAGGAGCAGTTAGGACCGCTGGATCTGGGGTTCGATCAACGACAAAGATTGAATCACATCATCGCATTACAAACCCTTTTTCATTTCATTTTCCTTTAAAAACATTAAACTTCACCCATTTCCGCCTTTCTGCTTTATATTCCTACTTTACCTTTTTCACCGCTATATCATTGCTCTACCTCTGCTTTCCTAATTTCCCCAGTTGCGATTAAAAGTGGGGCCATTCTACCTAACATGTCACCCTCCCCCCACCATCCATCGCAAGATTGCAAATTTACCTGTTCAACCACCATTTCGCATCAAAAATATTATAACTTACCGTTTGAAGTGCCCACAATGTATTTTTCTTAACCTGTGATGCGGTTGGCCCCACCACAACAGCTCTGCCCCCGCTTCAAGTCGTTTGAAATACATTGATATATCATGAAACCTCATAAACTTTTCCTTACCATAGAAAAAATTCACCGCTTTATAACTTCGCCGATATGGTGGGCTCCATCTTGCCACATCATCCTCCAATCGACGCACATCGCACTTCACATATTTCAGAGTTTACCCTTGCTGCTTAATCTTAAGATTTGTGATTTGCTAGTTACGACATGGTACCACCTTACCTGCCAAGGTACCTCCGTACTTGAGATTGCATCGTTGATTCCATTTCTTATAACTTAAACTGTAAAACATGCGATGTGCGATTTTCTATGGATGTGATCAGGTTTAGAACTAAAATCTAAACATTTTTAGGTCAGGGTAAATGGGAATTTTACGATGTTTTGTATAAAAAGGTTCAAATCGAGCATATGAGGTTTGAATGTCATTTTATGAAGAAATAAGGTTAAACGTGGCCAAAAGGGCTCTAGTAGCAAAGAGACATTGAGGGTCGAGTCGGGCAAGGCGTTTTACCAAACTTGTTATGTTATAATGGAATAAAGGACTTCTGGTGGAAATAAGCCCTGACAAGGTGTGCAAGCAAAGAAGGTCGAGTCGGGCAAAGGGCTTCCACACATAACTATTATGGTACACTAAGTAGAAGCGGAAAAGGCAGTAGAAAAAATCAACACCATCACCAATCAATGAAAAGTGGTCAGCACTGCACAAATTTGATTACCCAACGTTGATTTTCTGAAGAGCAGGGCTAGATGATAGAGCCACCACTGGTTACCTCTTCGTGACCATCACACCCACCTCCAAGCTTATTTTTTGATCTTCTGAGGAGCCATTGAAGCATTTGGATCTACGAAGAGTTACCCCAAATTAATTCTACAAACAGTGTCTTTATCAGAGATATCTAATCGGGCCTTGCATGGACACACTTGTCCATTTTCTGTTAAATTGTAATCAATGAAAGGTTTCTGAGTAAGACAGGGCAACCGACTTAGTTTTTAGATAAATACTTCTTGCCTTCGTAGTATGATGGGTTGGAAAATTGGACCCTGCTGAAGCTTGCATTGTATGAAGTATTGGAACTCTGTAACTGTTTGAGCTGGGAATCAATATTAAGAGACCGTTCACAGGATACTTGAGCTATGTTAATGGTGATGTTTTTCCTATGTATTTTCATGCTGTGCATTAATTTATCTCATTTAAAAATAGAAAATTTAGATTAATATTTTCTAGGAGAGCACATTAATTCTATTTGTGTTCATTATCTCTATGTTTTCCTCTGAAGTTTAGTTGAATAATTCTTAACTGCTCTTTAGCTATTATTGAACTCATTTCTTTCTTTCATCTCATATTCACACTGCAAGTAAGATACAGTCTGCATAGCTAGCTTGCCCTATGAGTTCCCTTGAAAAGTTGATGCACAATTCAGCCTTTTATGACTCCATAGCCGAATGGACTAAGTCTCACAACTCTGTCTGTCCAACCACCCAAATCAATTAAAAAAACAACTCCCATCACTATAACTAGCCTAATATCAACCCTTATAATAATCAAGTTAAATCATAAAATAGAGAGAGCCCTCTCTGAGTCTAGGAAGGCTAGGTCCTTGATTCCAAAGTGGTTTGATGTTTTTATGTGTCGTTTTTTCTTGCCAATCTTACAAATTATGGGGTGATAACATAATGGCGACTCCACTGTGGAATTACTGAAAAATAATAATATTTCATCAGAACTCAGAAACCTGAGTCAAAACATTGTATGATTTGGGTATTTTCCAAGATTGGTATCTGGTTTTTGATGGTGGAAAACAAGCCAGACACAAGAAAGTTGAAATTATCCACCTGGAGACTCCCATTCAAATTAGTTCCATTCAAAGACTCCATTTGAGGAAGGACCTGAAACATGACCAGGCAGCCTAGAAAGCGAAAGTATTCAATCCCAAATTGGATTCAAGATATTGTTGTTTTTATTTGCAACTATGTTCTATCCTACTTTAAGCCTGATCAAGAGTGCACTGTTGAGGTTTACATTGACCATTGGAAAATTAGTGAGCCTCAAGAAGCTAAGCCCCAAATTGTAGACCATGTACATACTTATATACCTATGTATATCCTGGATGCACTTGTGGAAAACCCAGTGAAACATGAGCCTCAGGCTTTATCTCCTTCTCCTGTTAAATTCCTAAATGGTTATAAGCCTCCTGCTGTACTGCCAATGCTTGTAAAAGTTCCAGACAAATACAAGCCTTTGTTTTTGCCTCCTATCCTGCATGACCTCCCTGCAAATTTTATCAATAATCTACCTAGATTTGATGGAGAAAATGCAAATATCAATGCTGAAAAACACATTCAGAATCTTGAGGATTTTCGTGATTGGTATGAGGTGGAAGAGGATGATGTATGTATCAGGATGTTTTCCTTTTCATTGCAAGGTAAAGTTAAAAACTAGTTTAAAGATCTTCTGGATGCAAGAATTAGCAATTTTCATCTATTCACTCTAAGTCTTTCTGGATAGATGGGTGGTCATGGGAAATATTTTTCTCATCATAGAGGAGTATAACCAATTAAAAATACAGCCAAGGGAGAAATTACAACATTTTTCATCCAGGTTCAATAAGGTCTACCATTCGATTCCTGCTAAGATAAAGCCACCCCCAGGATTAGCTCTCTGGCACTACCCAGATGCATTTGACCCAGAGATGGCATTACGATTAAGAGAAAGGGACCCTGAAACCCTTGAAGAAATGAAAAATATGGTTGTTGATGTGGAAGCCAACCTGCTGAACAGAGAAGCAAAGGTAAAAGAAATAAAGAAGGGAAAAATATAAAAATAGCAACTGATATCTTTAGAGATAAAATTAGATATGTTGACAAACAAAGTAAACGAAATGATGCATATGATTAGTAGGAAAGAGGAACTTCTTGTTAATATATCTCATGTTCCATTAGTTCCGAAAAATACAAACACCAATGTACCCAAAGCAGTTTGCAACCCATCCTGGACACCCTAAAACATAAAATGGTTGCTTCATGTACTCTATCCACAACACAACCAAATATCAAGTCAAAAATCAGAAGGAGCTAGGGAAATCCTCAGCAACAATGTACATGATAGATGACCTTGCATACAAAGGTACCCATATCGAATATGATTATCAAGAGGAAGAATATAAGGTCGAGGTTGAGGATGATTATTCGAAGAAACCAGCACTATCTTCTTGGGAAGAACAAACTCAATTATCACAATGCAAAGATGACAATCAAACTTTGTATGATGAGCAAGGTTGCAAAGAGGAAAATGCAGGAAGTTGTCAAGTAAGTAAAAAATGCCTTCCTCTATCTTTTACCTCACTCTTAAGAGAGCATTACAAGCAGGTTACAAATAGGAAGGAGGACAATGCTCTAATGAGCCACTTGAGGAAAAGAGGGATAATAGAAAACCTCTTCAAATCTAGAAGTTCTCACCCTGAGTCATATTGAAAGCACATAATTTGAAATAGAGGAGGAACCAATACATATGGAGTCTTTACCCTTATGTTTCAATTCATTTCAGATCGTGAAAGGGAATCTAGATCACATTCTGGCTAATAATCAGAGGAGAAGAGAACTCTCTCACCCATCAGATGAGGAAATCAAGGATGATGAAATATCTATTTTAGATCTAGGGGTTCAGCCCGTGAGTTCTTTTGAATGTCAAGTAGCAGATGAAATCACAGAGTCTGAAACAGATGATGGATTGATCTATTTTGATTCTCTAACTTTGTGTTTTAATGCATTTCAGATTATAAAAGGGAATTGGGATCACATTCTCGCTAATAGTCATAAGAGAAAACATGAGGTCTCAGAAGAAACA
Organism: Pinus albicaulis; assembly: GCA_034641835.2. Classification (NCBI taxonomy): domain Eukaryota; kingdom Viridiplantae; phylum Streptophyta; class Pinopsida; order Pinales; family Pinaceae; genus Pinus; species Pinus albicaulis. The sequence goes on along the minus strand of CM076581.1, from coordinate 1,506,704,477 downwards.
AAACTACCATCTGAAGCACCACATGACCCAATAGAAGACGCATTGGAGGGGAGCTTAATATATATCGTACAAAATGAAGGCCATCATGAAGTGTTTGGTTCCTAGAAATTTATTTGAAGTTAGGATTTTACTTGGAGAAGAATAGTACTTAAGGAAATTTATAGCTACATTTTCCATAATAGCTACACTACTCCATGCCATATTAGTAAATGGAAAATTCTTCTAGTGAGGGAAGGTTCAGTTTAATCCTTTTGAAGAGTTGCGAAACAAAATTATTCAAGCAATATTTATCACATTATCAAAATTATGTAAGCACTTCAAAGTGTACATGGATGCAAGTCAGTATGCCATGGGAGTGGGCTTGATGTAGGGAGGAAGGATTTTATCGTACCATTATAAAATATTCCATGGGATAGTTCCCAACTACCCTACCCATGATAAGGATCTCTATGCCCTAGTATAGGTTTTCATGAAGTAAAACAATTATCTCATGGGAAAAGGGATCATCATCCACACTAATCACAAACCACTATAGTGTTTGTAGGTACAAAGTAAGCTACAACAAAGAGATACTACAAGTGGACTCACTTTCTATATCAATTTCATTTAGTCATCAAGTATAAGAAGGGAAGAAAAAACAAGTTAGCCAATAGGCATTTGAGGCCACCTACATAAAAAATTATAGCTTTGGGAGATAATATGCACATTTTCATTTCATCCATGATGCAGACATATAGGCTAGTATATAGAATATGAGGACATTAATGAGGTGTTTCAACAACTACCAAGTCAAAATGATGCACATGATGGTGACAACATAGTTGACTATAATCTCCATAATGGGTTACTCTATATCTTGTAAAATATTATTTTTCTGAAAGGTGGGCAACTATAGCTAATCTAGAGGCTCATGTTTCCAAGGTTATAGGGAATTTCAATGTTGAGAAGATAGTTTCCAAAATATAGAAGTTCATGTATTGGACCATAATGCAAGAACATATAGCAAGGTTCATTAATCGATGTATTTTATGTTTTACTTTTAAACCTAGTAAAAATAAGTATGGATAGTATATGCACCAATTTTTGTAATTTTTGTAATTATATACATATCTTATAATTGGATGGAATTGAACATTGAGATAATGGATCCAAGATCTAGGGAAATGCAGTGAATGGTGGTTGCTGGCATAAATGAATGCACCATTTCCTACAACTCAAAAGGAAATATGGGAAAAGAAAATTCCCATGTTTCTCATGTTCCCCTTGACGAGGGAAAATGGAACTAAATAGTTAGGTGGAAGGAAAGGAGCTTGAAGAAAAAATGGAGAATTGAAAGAAAACAAGGATTTCGACAATAGGATATCTCAAGATAGGCAGTGTGAGAGAATGTTGAACAAAGAATGGGTTTTACAACACAAGAGCATGAATGTTGAGTGGTGGAGAAAGCTTGTTGAGGGTGATGAGATGTGATTCCCTGTGTTGATGTATTGAAACTTTGGATATGCGTGGAGCCTCGATGTTGTCATTCATACATTAGCAAGAAAGTGAAAAATAAGTAAGATGGATGCATGGAAGGGAAAGTAAAGAAAGTAGAGAAGGGAAAGCAATGGTATATTCATACCTGCACTGATAATCCTTTACAAGGAATCCTTTAAGTAGGACCTCTTCAAGGAATATTGTGAATCTACAATGGATGTATTGAGATGCACGATGTGGGTTTGCAAAAATGTTTTGGATTCTCCATCGAGTTTGATCATGTGTGTTGGATGGAGTGCTGGAAGGCATGTCCACATGAAATTCATGTCATTTGGTATTACTGCACTTAGTGTGAAGAAGATGGTAGGGTTACCTTGTTGAATGATCATGCCATTGAACTCCCCGCTAGCCCTGGTCCATAATAAACAATTCTCGTGCAAGGACGAGCCAAAACACATAATATGGTTTGGAATGGTGGAAGGCGGAAGTTATTGAAGGTTGTGTCGAAGGTTTGCGACTGTTTCTATAAGGGTATTCGTAAGATTCCTTTTAATGAAGGCAAAAGAAGTTTCTTGGTTTGCGATGGCACATGATAAGGTTGTACAAGTAATAGTGAAATCTAGGATGTTGGCCAAAAATATTTTCATCTTAGCACATTTGATGCAAAGTCTATTCTTGCATATCAACTTTTGAATATCTTGGTTGCTTAATAATGGAAGATTTGGTGTGGAAGAGGGTGGGGAAGGCCATGGAGAATAGGCCCATTGTGTTGTATTCATTGACTGGAGAAATGCCAATGATGGGCCATTGAAGTGAATGGGTGGGTGTGGAACTGGAGGATTCTATGTATGCAAGTATTTCATCAATTTTTCTACGAGAAATTGGTAGAGTTGCAACAAAGGAGGGTGGGTGGAGGTAAGACAAGCATGGGTGGGGAAGTTCACAATTAGGAGTTTCAGAAAGGGCTTCCTGGGGTGTGAGGGAGATGGTGTTGATATCGTGTAGCATGATAGAAATTTTTGTAGGTGTAACAGGAAAATAAGAGAGCGCAAGTGGGTTAAGTTGAACATATTTATAGTATGGGTCATTTCCTAGCTTGAATTGCAATGCTGCAAGAACACATGATCTACTAACAAAATATTCATTGGATGTTTGGTCATTACTATTTTTTTTTACAACAAGGATGTCTAGTTTTGACATCATGAGAGGAAGAGAGGTGACAATATTAGTGATAACTGGAGGGAATCTAATAGTATGGCTAAAATATTTGAGTTGGCATCCACGTGCAGGGGTGACTCGAAGAACGGGGTTGACACGGGAAATGAGCATCTCTTCAACCTAAGTCAGGCAAGAGAGGACATGTAGTTGGTTTCTTGGGTCCACGTTTTTTGTGGAGGAGAAAGGATGGGTTGTTCTTTCAAAGGCACATCGGGTAAAAAAAATCTTTCCATTTTTTGTTTTTGTTTTCATGGATGGGTAAGATTCATGACAAGTGGGGCAAACTTGGATGGGACTAATTGCGTCGATCCTTTCACGAAATCGATGATGTGCATGATGGATATGGTTGTTGTAGAATTGTTGGGAAGTCAAGAAGGAATGCACATGGGGGGTGATTGTACATGGAAGGTGGGAGGCAAAGAAAGTGAAGGGTTTGGAAAGGTTTGGTTGGCAAGCGAACATGGAAGGGGAACTAGGAAAGGTTGGATGGATGGTACGGGAAGGAGGTGAGTTTGGGAAAGAATGGGAGTGTGGTTTGGGTTGGATTGAGAGTGAAGTTTGGCTTGACGATTGGTGCAGAGCAGACGATGACGTGCATTAGTTCTTTCTTTTTTAAGCATGTAGTGGCATCATCGTTGTTCCTTTTGCACAATTTTCTCTAGGCTAGTTGGCATAGATGTTGAAAAGAAGAAAAGTTATGTAAAAAAACTGAGGTGTTTGTGAAGTAAAAGGAAAGGAGAGTCAAGCATCAGTATGAAGCATTTTGTTTTTCTGTGAATTATTTTTTTATTGTTTGATTTGTATTTGTTATGTTTTTCATGAAAAATAATAGTAGTATATATATGTTTGAGTGATGTTTGAAACGGAATTTTATTCACTACAGGATGTGCTGGTATGAGTGTTGGGATGTTGAAATGGAAACTATTAGTTTTGGAGGCAATATAATTATGCATGTTTGGGGTAGACTATAAGGAGCCCATTTGTGCATTCGACCATAACTAGAAGCAATATTTTGTGTATTGTTTTCCATACTAATAATATCATATTCGTATGTGCATTGAATCAAAGTGTGTGCGTTGCAAAGAAGCTGAAACGATGAAGAAGGAAAGTGAAATCCAAGTGATCAACTGTTCATATACTAACAAGAGCCATTGCAATGGAGTGATGTGAAAAATATACACAAGGAAACAAAGAAACTAGTGGGTTCCCATATGTTCATGAGAACTATTACAAAAAAGAGAGGGCCCATAAAGATATGAAAAACTATTACAAAAGAAGTATGCACTATCAAAGACGACATTTAGGGAAAAGAAGAGTTAGTAGTGAAGGGAAGAAGTTTTCAAAAGGTGTAGAAGGGAAAGTGAGGTTCTACAAGAGTGAAGGGGGTGGAAAGGAGTTAGCAACAATGAAAGGCAGGGGTGTAGAAGGAAATTTTGTTTGCGGGATCAATGATGGGCATTAATGGAGAATGGCGGGGGGAGGGGGTGTGGGGTGGGGTGGCAGTGGGTAATTGAGAAAGAAGGTGTTAAAGGGCGAGGATGTATAGAATGAGAGGATGTGGAATAGTGAGGTAGAGGGGAAAATGCATGGATATAGTCGGTGGGAAATTGTGTTGGGGGGTGGAGGAGTAGGTTGTAGGTCATGTAGGAGGAGAGCAGATGCATTGGCATAAGAGAATTCTCCAGCATTCATAAGATTTGGGCGTAGGAATTCCATGTTGTTGAAGGTGTCCATCCTGAAAGAAAGTATGAAGAGGAATTGTCGTTCTTTGATTTTGTTGGATATTTCTAGGACAACTTCAAGTTCGGTTGAGAGGAGGCAAATGTCCTTTGCTGAGATGCCAAGAAGATCATTTGCGGCTTTGTCGAAAGCACCGAAATTTTTGAGGTGTTCAGTGTCATCGTGCAACTCAAGTTGAAGAACATAGCGGTATTCACACTTGAGGAAGGAGACTCCACATTTTGAACAATGCCATGTATTGTCAGCATGTCATAAAGCCTATTTCATGCATTGCATCCCATCAATGTTAAGGGGGCATGCAAGGAAGTATAATTTATCCATGTTAATTGATGTAGTAGTAGCACGGAGGGAAATCCACAAAGTTATATCATCATGGTGATTAAAAGAATGTTGGAAATTATTTTTGTAGTGATGGGCCTCTTGTTCATGCCGGTGTATTTCCGACTGAGTGATGGCAAGGAAGATTTGATTCCTTATTCTTCAAACCATTGCTTGAGTTGGCGTGTTTCGATAGTATCTGGATTTATAAGTAGGGAAGTGGTAGGGATTGTTCTAATATTTCATCCATTGAACTCAACGGTTTGACCCCTCTGATTGCAAGCATGGGAATGGCATGAGCCATGCGGAGGTTGGAGAGTGTGTGCCCATGGAGTTCATTGTTCCTAGTCTATGCATTACAGCATTTACCGATATGGTTGAAGAATATGCTCTAGAGGACCAGTTTTCATAGTTGTTTGCTCTGGAAGAAGATCTGTTTATTGAAAATTATCACCAGTAGGTCTAAAAGGCAGGTGGAAAATCCTGGCATGACAGGCATATCAGGTAGAAGGTGTTCAAGGAGGATGATTTGGTCTTACTATATGACAACAAGTTTTTGCACCACCCAGGGAAATTGAAAATGCATTTGCTAGGGCCCTATGTTGTTAATGAAATCCCCAATGGAGGAGTAGTGCGCCTGGCCACGTTGAGTGGTGACTACCTTGCGGGAAATGTCAATGGAAGTCATCTGAAGTTGGATAGGGATGACCTTGTGCCTATCAAATGACTATATGGCCTGAGTATCAGACCTGCATAGATGATATGGTGAAGGCATAGTAAGGTGTGGCACACACGAGGTATCTGCGTTAGGAGATTGAATGGTGCGCAGAAGTGTCAAAAACTAGCTGTTGGAAGAGTAAAATTGGATAAGACAGATTTATTACCATTTTTAGTGGCGTCCAAGATACATTTAATGAAGGGATTTTTCCTGATTTGGGACTATTTTTTCAGTAATGGAGCCTCATTAATGCACAAGGAGTCGTTGCAGATGTGCCACAAGTATAAATACGACATATGGGATTGCAATAGTTCCCTTTGTGTTCTAAGTAATTTTTATGCTTTGAGCTCTGTGTTTTCCATTGCGTTTGTTGCATCTATGTTTGGTTTGGTTCCTGTGTTTGAGGACGCATTGTGCCGAAATGGTCTAGGGTACATAATTTAGGACAAGATGACAGCCACAAGATCCAGTGATGACCTTGCTGCACCGAAAGTGCCCATTATAGAAACACCCACGTTGTCAAAAACGAAGAAGGGCCAAACCTATGGAATGTGCAGATCCTCTAAAGAAAAGACCCCAAGACCACACCATTCAGTGGGAGAGAAAATGAAGAGGCCTATGGCCGAATTTCCGGAGACTATTGAAGAAGGGGACGAAGAATTTTGTGAAGTAGCCCCATTCTCGCGATTTACAAGTTATATTGTGCCGCACAAACCTACTGTCAAAAAGACAAAAGACTTGGATAAGGTGCGCACAAGTATCCAAGTGTCTCTAATCCCAGAGAATTTCCCAATGAAAGGGGATATGCTTGCAAAAATCCCACAATACTGTTCTGATGACTGGGACATCACAGATGTCGAGAAGTTTCACGAGCTCGTGCCCAAGCTCTATCTCGACCAAATTACCTATGAAGGAGGCTCGGTGCTCCTCAAGCCAAAGAGGTGAATGCTAGGTCTACACAAGGTAGTACTGCTCAATCTGTTGCAGATCCCTCATTTTGGGTGTAATCCCATTAATGACATCTGCGTCAGGAATTTATTGGCATTGGTCCATGATGATGCACTGTGGTTGGGAGAGTTCATCCCAATTGATGTAGAATTGATTCACCGAATAATAGGTTTGTGGAACAAGGGGATCAACCCTATTGTAGACTTTGGAGGAAAAGCATAGGAGAAAGCGTTGGTGGATCAGATCAAGAAGAAACATGATGCTACTTGTGTATCTCGGGTGTTCATTGTGGAGGAGATTAATGACCCCGTTGTCCATTTTGGCATGCTCATATTTTACTGAAAGATGATGCACAAGTGAAGGCCCAAGGAGGTGCCCATGCATGTGATTGTGCTGGCTAGAAGATGCTAGAAAGGAGTCATATACAACCGGTGTAGGTACCTGTGCAAGGAATTACCTGAGAATGTGCACAAAGCGCAAGAGGAGGGAAATCACTTCCAATACGATTGGCTATTGTTACTCATTCCTAGACTTATTGGATGGAGAACCCCTAAAGACACATAGTTCCCTGAGCTTGAGGTGAAAATGTGCGAAGCTCCGCACTACGCAACACTCTGGATCTCATCAAACCCCATGCGCGTGAAGGAGAAAAATATATTTTGGGTCTTAGACGATGTGACATTACACCAAGAAGTGCAGTTGAAGCCTAGACTATCACCCACTCTTTATGATAAATACAAAATGATAGTCGACTCTAAGGTTACGTTTCACAATATACATATCCACGCCAAGGGCGTTGTAGAGGGAGTGGGGTATGAGCTGCCTCATTTGGTGACTGAAGATGACCTTATTAGAGTAATAGAAGAATGGTTGTCGGCCTAGTTGACTCCACTGACACAACCGAGCACTCTAACAGGAAAATCCACGGAGAAGACTACTGAAAATCCTGCAGAAATAGTGCAATCAATGGTCATAAAGAAAGCTACTAAGAAGGAACCAAACCCAACTATGACTGGAGAAATCATTGATATAACCATAATGCCAAAGAAAAATGCCTCTGTTCCTAAGCAGACTGGGGAAGTAGAAACATCAAAAGGCACAAAGGGCGGCACTCATTCCATGGGTGAATCACGCAAGAAATATAATGGATCCAAGAAGGTAGAAACTGAGGTCCTGACACTTACAGAGAATGATCTCAAGGAGATCACAAACACCATTACATATGTGTAGGAAGATTGTTGGATGAACATGGAGGTCCAATACAAATCTTCGTTAGAGATTGTTGAGGTGGGGTTGCAAGAATTAAAAGTTAGGCGAGCCAAATCGAGGAGAGCATGATCCAAGAGAGCTGGACTAGTGCGTAGGTTGCCAATGTGCAACCATTAGATTTTGCCTTACCAGCATCAGGGGATGCTTGATATGTCCACATTCCCTGTCAACAATACAAATGGACGCTAACCAACGAGTGAAATTTACGGGTATAGGTGATATTAATCTTAAGCTTTCAGTGTTGCCTATAGGTAAACTACATTTTCTGCATTCAGTGATTGCATATGAACTTCAATTATGTGAAGAAACCACGCAAACAAAGACTCGATATGCACAACATCATGTTGCACAAACGCACCAACAACATCAAAAAGCAGAGGTAGCTTGTAGGGAAGTAGAGGCCCAGTGTGGTGCACTAGAGGCTAATATCAATTAGGTGTACCGAGATATTCCAGCTGTCTTGGCCACTATTGCGCCAGCTAAGAAGCTCGAGGGATTATATGCTACAGTCAAAGCAGAGTGTGTAGAGGTTCAAACAATGTGCACAGAGTATGAGCAACATATCACAGACCTCTAAACCAAATTGCAGCCAGATACGCCATCAGATGTTCATGCGAAGAAGGAAGCAGAAGTAAAATAGGCACATGATAACATCACTACCGTGGTCCGTCAGTCTGAGAAGTCATTGAACGAGGCCATGGAAATTTGGGCCTCTATCTAGAAGACTCTGGTTGTGCAACAACGACATGACGCACTCAACAAGAAAGACTAGAAGTTTGAAGAGACTCATACCATAGCACCTACATTGGTCTTTACACATAGAATTGCTTGTCTGCAAGAAGGCTATAGAATCCAGATGGATATTGTAGACCTGTGCTAGAAGGAATAGGTGCTGAAGGACTGTATACAACTGTGGGCAGAGGAAGCGCTGAAACTCTCCAGATGCTGGACAATACCTTGAATATTATTTGTTAGACTCAACATAGCATGGAGATGGCCACTGAGGGGCCTACTAGAGACAAAATAGTTCAGCAAGCCCAGAGTGCAGCAGCACAAAGACTCGAACTAGTGCTCCCTCTACAGACTTCTTTCAAGACACTCAAGACTAAGACTTAGTAGATAGCGCCTCAGTGACTTGGGATGAGTCACATGATTGTGTCAGGGGCCTGTTGGAGTGGGGTCCCTTGAGGCACAAGTTCCAAAGACATTTTTTGTAGCATTTTTATATGTGTGCGCTACACAAATGAAGTCAAAGAGCTTTTAGCCCCAATTTTTGATGTAACTAGGATTTAAATGTAAACTGTGGCCCTCAAACCATGGTTTGATACCATATTATCAGCGCGCTAGGCATATTATAAATAGAAAGTGTATATCTAAGCTAAATAGTTCAAAGTGATACATGTGATATGAGATATTGATGTTCTGATAGTATTTGCGTCTATAAGGGTTTTTGGGTTGGGTTGAAAGGCTCCTACTGGCTGTGTACGCAGAGACCTAGTCCTGGCTATGTGCGAACTCCATTGGCTCTATGCATAGAATGGATTGTAAGGGTTTTGGAAAGACAATTGATCTATTGACATATTTGAAATATAACAGAAAGAAATTTTTTGGCTAATCTCTTTGTGTTATGCATCTATATTGCTTATTGTTATATCGCATTGTCTGTTTACTTATTAATGATTGTGCGAAGTTACTTGATATTATTATGCATGATTATTTATTGTTAAGATATATGTTAAGTATTTACATTGGTTAAGATCTAAATCTGGTTCTGATTTATTATCTACACTAAAGTGAAACATTATTTCTATGTTATTCTATTGATAATTGTGCACTCTCTATGATTCTGTTATAAACTATTGTGCTCATTTGTATAAGTTCACTGTGGGTTTTTTTTAGGACCACTTCATTAAAATCTCTCTCAGGCTGTGGAAACCTGGTTCCAACACCCCCCCATACTGCTTCGAGTGAGACTTTGGTCTGCACAAGAAGATCATTGCTAAAAGGGCCAGTAGTTGGAGTGTTTGTTGGTTTATCCATAAACTCCAAACCTGGGTCAGGACCCCTTAAGCCAACATGTCGCTGAGAGAAAGAACTATAGCATTGTGGGAGAAATGAGGGATATGTTGCATGACCAATGCCTACCTCTGCATTTGTGTGTCGAGGCATGAAACAAAATAGAATCAGAGTCCTCATCAGATTCTAGGCATGATTACAGAGGAGAAGCATTTATCAGGGAGAAAGCCGAATGTGTTGCACTTCAGGATTTTTGGAGCCTTTGTTTACTTCCATGTCTCCAAATAATCAAGGAAGAAGCTAGAGCTGACATCAGAATTGGGGGTATTTTTGGGTTACACAAAAACTCCCCACAACTACCATGTGTACTTTCCATCCATCAAAATGAAAGTTGTGCGAAGGGATGTAAAATTTGATGAGGAGAAAGTGAAGTGATGCGCTCTTGAGAGGGAGCTTCAGATCCCACCAGAAGAGGATATTTTAGCTCCAAAGGAGGAACCTCAAGAAGTTGTGGAGAAGCCATAAATTGAGGAGCAGAGTGTGGAGACCACCACTCAAGCAGAACTATCCATAGAAGTCAGAAAAAGGACTAGGGAAGTCGAGATACTTGTGCAAGATGCAAGGGAGAATGTGGGTGCTCCTTCAAATGTGGGCAGGGACATACGATCATAGATCGATACACTAGATACATGGCTCTAATGACTAAGCCTTTAGGGACTAAGCCATCCTCTTTCGAGTAAGTAGTAAATCAACCCGTATTGGTTGACACAATGGTGGAGGAATATGTGTCCATTGTAAAGAACAATGTTACGAAAGTGGTCCCAAGACCAGTAGATAAATCAGTTATGGATTCGTGATAGATATTTAAGGTAAAATAGGCAGCATAGAGAAGTACAAGGCCAGATTTGTGGCCAAGGGGTAATTTCAAGCTGAAGGGATTGAAAATGAGGATACCTTTTCTATTGTAGCAAGGTACTCATCCATTAAATCAATTCTTGCTCTAACTGCGCACACAGGGTGGAAGATCCACCAAATGGATGTAAAAACAACATTCCTCAATGGAGTTATTGAGGATGAGGTGTACATTGAGCAACTTGAATTCTTTGAGACTTTTGATCGAGAGTATCATGTGTTCAGACTCAAGTGAGCTTTGTATGGCCTTAAACAAACACTCTTTGCTTGGTATGCCAAGATTGATAGCTATGTCACTGGTTTAGGCTTCACCAAAAGTGTAGCTGATGCAAACCTCTATCATATTTTGGTAGAAGGTAAATTTATTATTATTGTCTTATATTTTGATGATTTAATTTTAACTATTGATTAGCAACTGATAAAATCTTGGAAGGACTACCTTGTAAGAGAATTTGAAATGAAGGAAATGGGTCTCATGCACTACTTCCTGAGATTGGAAGTATGGCAAGGCGATGGAGAATTGTTTGTTTATCAAGGGAAGTGTGCAAATTAGATACTGCATGGATTCAACATTGAGATTTGCAAATCCATGGAGACACCTCTATCAACCAACTGGAGGAAGGAGGATGCCACTTCAGGTGAGGAAGTGGATGCTACTATTTACCGGTAGTTAATGCGTTCACCTATGTACCTTGTGAACACACGACGATATATGTGCTATGCAGTAAACCAATTGAGCTAAGCTATGGTTAGGCCAAGAAAATGATTTTGGATGGCAGCACAACATTTTTTATGGTACCTTAGAGGCAATACCTAGTTTGGACTATGGTACAGACGAACAAAGGAAGTAACTTTATGTGGCTTCACAAATGCAGATTGGGAAGGGAGTCTATCAAACTAGAAGAGTACATCAGAGAGAAAGTTCAACGTTGTGTTTGCAACTATTTCCTAGTACAGTAGGAAGTAAATATCTATGGCGCTCAACTTGGAAGAAGCAGAATACATGGCTGTAATTCAAGCAACATGTGAGGCGATCTGGATGATAAATATACTTCTCGGATTGTTCGATCAGATGATGGATCCAACTGTGATCTAAAATGATAATAAGAGCTGCATAAATCTCTATGAGAATCATCATTTTCGTGATTGATCCAAGCATATATATATTCGTTATCACCATTTGCGAAATTGTGTGCAGAGGCAGAACATGTTGGTGTAGTGCATTTCAACAGAGGAACACAATATTGACATTTAGACAAAAGCCTTGTCAAGAGGGAAGTTTGAGTTCCAAAGGTACAAGATGGCGGTGGTTGATAATCCCTTTCTTGCTGAGAGGAAGTGTTGAAAAATGCAGCAAGAAATTATCAATTTGATTTTTCCTTGATTAAATTGAGAAAATTCAAAATTTCGACATTAGCAGACAACTTGGATGCAGTTGAATTATGTGACATGGCTTGTGTCACTCAGTTTACACAGTAAATTTGAGTTGGAGGAGTTAGAGTTTATTTAATCATGTGTAATTGCCAATTTGTAGAATCAAGGTCAATTATCTAAGGTAGTTTTCACTTATACTAGTTCTAACTGTTGAAGAAACTAGTGGAGGTTCAGTTGTGGAGTGGGACATCAGTAAAACTTAGTGATCAACTAGTTAACCGATCAATCAACCCAAAATAGCTTTTTCATGCAGATAATTTGAGTTCCCCAAGCTTGGTGGAGATTCCAAGGCAGTGTAACATGAGTTGTAGACTAGTCAAATGATCAACCTAAGGATTGCGCAATCCATTTTGGATAGTTTCCTAAATAATAGGGACCTGATTTCTCAAGGAATAACACAATGAAATAGGAGATCAAGCACAGGTAGAACTTGACTAAGTCTTGGCCAAAGCTTCTCAATGAGTAGAGAGATAGGTTATGCACTTGCAGGTTTTGCTCAATTGAGCAAAGCAATTGTAATACATCTCTATTCATCAGATTAATACAAGAAACCATTGGGGTTTTTAGCATATTACTTTCCCCAGGAAGAATACCATTTTCATGTGTGTGATTTCTTATTGCATGTCTAAGATTTTTGTTCTAAATTATGTATTAATGTCCAAAGAGAAGTAGAGTAGGTTTTTATCTTGTGAGTCTAATTAAAAATTCATGAGAAGTTGTAAATATACATCGTAATTGATTGGAATATGAATTAGGTGGAGCCCAGGGGATGATTTCAAGTTTATCCAATGATAATTTTGGACCAAGGAGGCCAAGGTGCTCTAAAATTGAGCTACCACCTTGTTAAAGGTGTAGTGTAAACATTTCAATCCTAAGGATGCCATGATAAAATGAGTACCCTCATGTTTTTGAATACTTTTGCTTGTATATATATGCATATAATGCAACAAGGACAATGCATAAATAAGTGGGATGGGAATGTAACGCCTCTAGGATGATTCCTGTGTGTGTGTCTGTGTGATGTAGATATCATGTTTACGTTAGTGATTTGGGGACAAATTTTTGGCCTATATTCCCATGTACATATGTGTTCGAATCAATGTGTTTATGTCCATTTATTTTTGAGGTCAAAGCACTCGTGTGATTTTAGGCCAATGAGTCTATGTGTTAAAAGGATATCAAGCCTAGTCATGTAAACTTGTAATCACATGAATATTGATGAAATACACCATTTCTATTAATCACATGAATATTAATATACACTATTAATAAAATACCATGGATTTATCATGGTCTATTCTCCTCTCAAGCTCTCATTCACATTTTGTCCTGAAGATGGATCCCCATTGGGATTCAAAATGTCAACGAAGTTTTGTTAATAATGTAGATAATCTGATTTTCTATTCTTCAATTAACGACCACGTTTGCTTGAAAACCATCAATAAAATACCATTTTGGACATAAGAGTATGGAGGGCTAAGATTCCATGCGTGTGAAAGGGGGGCTAAGGGATAAGTGATGAAGGGCTTAAGCATAAGGAGATAAGTTAAGCCTATATAAGTGATGAAGGGATTAAGCATAAGGAGATAAGTTAAGCCTGTGTAAAAAATTATACATGTTTTTATTCTAAAGTCAATAAAGTGACTTTAAAGAGTGTCATTGTCAACAAAGGGAAATGCACATAAAAGTGATGGTTTGAGTGTTATTAAGGGATATATTAGATCATTTTAACTGAGGGGAGGGCTAGAATCCTTAGAGGGGATGATGGGGTGACCCTATGATATGATTTTCTCCCAATAAATTCCTAGTTGGATTCAACAACAAGGGGGTAGGTTTTCCTAGTGTGAGGCCAGGAAAGTATAGGGAGAAAAGCTCATGAAGTCATTTGGAACTCTTAGAAGCCATAGGTCTCTAACATGTCCCTAGCCAACTGAGTTGAAAACCCATGGAAGGGTAATGGAACAACCTGATGGACTACGAGTGCAAAGAAGGTGGTGCACTACCTTGGGTTGTGTGGCTTGGTGGGGGATATGATACTATTGGTGGGAGGCTACTAAATTACAGTATTTTTCTACCTAGCCTTCAATATGTTCGATATTGGTTATGTACCATAACTGATCTTTGGAAGTAATTTATGCTTGTGGAGACATGGCCCAAGCTTGTAGGGTGACCTGTTGTTAAGATATTATGAGAAACATGGTCTATGGCTAGGTCAAATGTATAAGGTGTGCAACTTCTTGTTGTTTTCCTAAAAAGATAAGTTTTACTTTTATGTTTATGTATTTTCATATGCTACATATGAACAATAATTAAATGATTGAAATTATGCATTTATGTTCTTGTACATAAGAATATTGCATAGTAGAATGCATCACACACACTTGATACATGATTGGCAAGAATCGAATTCAAGGGACAATTTTAGAAAAATCAGGTCACAGAGGTAGTGATATGCCTTTGTGTGACTAGGGGTGTCACAATTTTTGTTTTAAAGATTGAATGGATTTTCTTTTAAATTATGGCTTTCCCTTTTTTTCAGAAACATTATCTTATGTGCATTGCATCGAAGAAAGAATTGTGTGCAACATGCTTTTCAACATTCTAGTATGAACATGCCAATGCACATTTGGTGTAGATTAGTAAGCAATATAACATATTATTAAAGCACTACTTATGACATCATTGGTTCAAACCTCCACTCAACCTTTGTACTATGTGGTGAAACCTGAGTAATCTTGGAGGTTATAGTGATAGCTAATGAAATCAACCCTATGTCATGTTAGTACGAGCTTGCCCTAGTTGTTGATTATGTCGAATACAAATACAAACATTCTTATATAAATAGAATAATAAATATTCTCATACAAATATAATGAAGTCTAATGTGTGGTAAGTAGTTGTAATGTTTCTTTCATAGAAAGCTTCTCTAACGTTAATGAAGTCTAGACATTGTAATGTTTGTAAGTAGAGAACGTATAAGAGAAGGGGTACCCAATGAATTTGCCTCAACACTTTTTTCTTGTGAGTTAGGCATCCCACATGACTTCACCTCAACACTTGCTCATGTGATTTAGGCATCCCGCATAAGCTTCAAAGCCATTTAATTATCTTGCTTCTTAGCTATTTCAAATCATACTTCAAATACCTCAATGAGATGAGATAAATACATTTTTAACTTGTATATTCCAAGACATGAAAAATTCTTAACATAAGATGTATACTTCATCAAAAGCCATTTATTTTCATTTATTAAAATAGGAGACATAACACATATATCCAATTACATAACAAACTATAAAAAAATATTAAATTGTAATATAATTATAATTTTTTTAAATAACTTTTAAACATATAATTAATCATCTATTTAAAAAATTTAAAATAATAATAATAATAATTAAAATATACACTATGTCTTAAACATAGATATATATAAAACTTAAAATAATAAAAAATAAATGAAGGGTGGAACTATAACCCATCTCAACCAATGCTTCGTTCGGTAACCGGTTGATCCCTAAATTCATTTTCCACTTCGTAGGTATGCAGTGTGCACTCTTGGTTCAGCATGTGAAGCCAGGGTAGGATCAAATCGCTTGAACTTGTGAATAACCATGGTTAAACCTCACTCCTACAGTACCCATTATGCCAACCTACAGTACTGGAAATATTATAAACTACATACCAAGCATTGACCAAAATTATTTCCGCCCGCCACCACTATAAATATCCCAATCAACACCAATTAAAAAAATATTCACGAGTAGTACTGTTATGGCATTACACCTGATCCTCCAAATTATTATTCACGAGCAGTACTGTTATGGCACAATAGTGCTTTATGACTAAGCCAAAATTAATACAAGTGTAAGTACAATAGTGTAACTGTTGATTTACATTCCACTAATGGCTTGACATGACATATCACTCTTACTGTGATTCTAATGTATCTTGGTGATAGTGAGAGGAATTTTTTTTTTATGTTTTTTAAGAAATATATCTTGGTGATATTGTGAGAACATTCACTGTGATTCTAATGTATCTTGGTGATAGTGAGAGGAGACGATTTTTATCCTTTCGAGAAATGATTTGGTTGAAATTAAGTTACAAATGCAATATTAATACTAAAATCTGCAAAATAAGATTACATTGGACCAAATTCTTCCCATATAAGTCATAGAGAAAAAACACTTAATATTATGGAAATATTTAATTTTGAAAAAACACATCGTTTGAATTAAATTTAACTTTGCAATATTGTGTTATTTATTTTTTATTTAAATATGATTAGTGATTAAGAGGTGTGCATTACTATATATATAGTTTAGATTTATTTTAATTAAGGATTGAGAGGGATCAAATTTATTGAGGTGAAATTATTTTTTTGGAGTGCAAAATTTGAGGAGAGGTTTGCACCTTGAGAGATTTTATCCATCTTGACGCTTTATAAATCTAGGGTTAAGATGGATCTAGCTTGATTTGAGAGGTTCACAGTGACACAAAATTTGTTGAACATCTAACTGTTTTGATCATTTTATATATACTAAATATGTTTAAGATTAATATGGTCATTTGAATTTTAAGTTTGCTTGGTTGCATCAGTTTGTTGAGATGACAAAGACCTTTAATAACTTGGATGATGAAAAATGATGAAATAAAATATTTGAATGCAAAATGATAATGTAATAATGTTAAATGATAGAAAATGAGAATAATAAGAATGTAGCGAATCACAAATAGTATTCATTGTGATCAATTTCAAATTATTTTTTTCTATTATTCTTATTCTAACACGCGTTAGTTTGACCATCTTTTCTTATCGATCATATGAATAGGGTGGTTTAAATTGTAGATCATTCAAATATTTATAAACAACATACATTTTTTTCCAAATGGAAAATACAACATTTCATTCATAAATATATGATGAAAATACATTTAGCATATACATTGAAAGTGTATTCCTCGAAAATCCAGCGTAATTCAACAAATTTGTAGAAGCATATTAGAGGAGGAAAACCATTCCCTTACTAGAACAACAATCTATACAAAATATCGACATTGACATATCTATATGATATAAAAAACATAACCATTTGAACATGAGAGACTATAAAAATAGAAAATGAAAAACTTCCATAAAATATACATGGAGTTATAGAGGAGTAAGTCCATTAACTCATAAACATAGCAAAACAATTCTCATAAAAATTGAGAGAGCATTTTTCAAATGATAAAGAAAACTATGGAGAAGTCTTTATGTTGAATCCCACAAAAAAATGTTGAAACCATGTATTGGGGATTGTTGGCCTTGTGAGTTAAACCTGTAGCATGTGTTATCACCAAATTGATTCCTGTTGGGTTGATTCAATGGTCAACTTGGAGTAACTATTTCAAACCAGCTTTTGACTGAAGATTAGCCTCTTAAGTCTTAGAGGGCTCTCTCAAGATAAATTATGATATTTTCAAGACAAAGTCTATTAGATGGCTAACTCTATGATAATGAATTGATTGTATATGATTGCAGGTGGAAAATGTAGAAGATTTGCTACCATTGGGCTTATGGAGTCAGTGCTAGGGAACTCAATGACAATGGCTCTCCTTGTGGAAA
Organism: Pinus albicaulis; assembly: GCA_034641835.2. NCBI lineage: Eukaryota > Viridiplantae > Streptophyta > Pinopsida > Pinales > Pinaceae > Pinus > Pinus albicaulis. Next base: position 1,506,686,817 of record CM076581.1, on the reverse strand, counting down.
CTAAGGCATGTAGATATTTAAATGAAAGGACAACACACACAAAATTTAATCAATAGATAAATGTTCAAAGGAAATCAGAGCATGAGAAACATGAATTTTGAGTAATGAACATTAAGATATTGAAAGCGGGATATTGAAAGTGATATACTATAGTTTAATGCTTGAAGGAAGCCAGAGCATGAGAAGCATGAATTCTGAGTAATCAAACATTAATATATTGAAAGAAAAACAACAAGATACATAGGACAAGGTTCATGAAAACATCAAATGAATCTCAGGTGAAGGAGAAAGCCCACATCCACTGTCTATTACTGATCAGAACAATTTACAATAGTAGTAGTCACAAGTAACATCTTCCAACCCCTTCTAACTCTAGAACTATCTCCTTTATAGAGTGAGGACTCATCCAAATGATATGCCACCTTACTGACCTTGAACTCCCACCTCAAAGACCTATTTCAAACATGATTCTATCACTTGGAGACTTCCTAGGGATATTTATGTTTTGCAGAGTTTGAATACAAAAATGACTCTTCTTTCATTAATAGTTCAACAAATCAATTTAATAACCCTTATCAAATGCAAACAACTAATTTTCTGAGTGTACTAGAGTGCTGATGTGTCATTATGCCATGTGGATACTGAGCTGGACCTCCTCCAAGTCAAATTTTCACAAATTTTTCACAAATTTGGTTAGTGAAAATTATGAAAAATAAGGCTTCAAACATGAGTGTATAGTTTCAAAACCCTATTGAATTTAAAGAAAATGAGAGAGGTTTTTGTAGATGGGCCTGTGCTGAAGAAAAAATTCTTTCATATTTCCAAAATAAATTTTCGTTTGGTATGAAATCGAACTTGAAGTTGACTGCTAAAACAGTCATGTACAAAATTTTTGTAGCACCTCTGTTTTAAACACTTTTTCCAATCAATTTGGCTTCCTACTGCCATGAGCCTTTAAAACATGTTAGGAGGGCTTCATGAAACATGTCTTCCTACTTTTAAGGAGCCGCTACCATCACAAATGATAATGCATCCATGATAAACTAATGAGTTGGATAACTTTGTTGAAGACCAAACCTGCATAAAAAACATTCCTCTAACTATGTTTGACCTTTACATGTAGCTAGATGACCTTCAAAATAATTTCAAGATAACAAAATACAACCCAAATCTCCTTGCTGAAAAAACATAGTGTCCTTAGGCAAGTTCGTAGCGAGTTTTAGTAGCGGGGGAAAATTACTTTTCCATCAATCTTCTTGACTTTTTTGTTGTTCCAACACCTTCATTATGTCATGATACCTTTCAACCATTGATATCCCCCCATAAAACATTCCAAAACTGGATTTTAAAGCAAAAAAGAACCTATCGGAATTTTCGTAGCATTTTTCTGGCTTCAAACCTAAAGCACGCTACAAAATTTCCTAAAAAAGGTAGAATTTATAGTTTAGAAATGAACTCATATTTCCGAATTCTTGATATATTTTGCAAACCTAGAGGACGATTTTGTAGATAAAAAAGTTTTAAATAAAAACCTCTTCTTCTTTTTTAAATACCATCTGCCACTGTCCAGAGTTTGCATTTGTAAAACATCTATAAAACATGATTTTTTTTTTTCTAAAAATAAGGCTGAAAGACATCCCTGTATCTCCCAATTTGTAGCACCTTTGAGAAAAGTGAAAGAGGTTATTGTTATTTGATATGTGATTGAAAATAACCACTCTCAATTTCTTAAAATAATTCTCTGTTTGCCCAAAAACCACCCTTGAAGTTGACTGTTCAAAGGTCAAAATCAGAGAAATCCTCATAGTCACTACGAAATTATTAGGTGTTTTGGTATCGTTTTTTGTTGTTTTCCTGTGTAAAACGCTACGAAAATTTGAAAAACTGGCAGATTCATATTTTTTTATTTTGAATGCATGGGGAATGACAACTAACATGGTATGGGATTGATTTGACATGAAATGGCATATATGAAGGTGATCTCAAAACTTAGGATAGGCTTAAAAATGCAAAAAATTTCCTATACCATCTTGAAATGGCTTAGGAGACCTTATCCATTTACTAAGTGACCTATATTACCATATCTAAAATGTTTCACAATTTTATGAGTGATAACATTGGCTTCACTTGGGATGTTGTGCCCCTGTGGTACACCAAAGAACCTGTAGTTCCAGTGCCATCCATCTTTTGAAAAATTGAATTTTTTTTGAAATTGATGAAGACTTTTCCAAGCTCTTATGGCCTTCTCCTCGGGCTCAAGCTTGATGATTACTGCTGAAAAACCAAATCTATACATACTGAAAAGATGCTCAGTCTACTTGAGCTTATTCACACATGCTCCTACGTACCCTAACAATTGCAATATTCGTATTTGACTCAAGCAATATGAAACCTCTAATAAAGCCAGTCAATGAGTTGATCTGATACTTGAACCACTTGACTGCACTTGAACCAAAAGCAAACTGTATTCTGAAATGATAAAGGTAAAACAAGATGGATATGCTTTTCATAGTGAAAAAATAATTGAAAAGTTGGACTGTAGAACTCTTCCATGTAATCAGCTATGGGATCATAGAAGACATAATTTATTCATATCCCCTTTAAGATCTCAATGAAAATTTGATCTTGGATATCCTTTTCATTTTATTCATCAAGTCTAAACCTTGATTCCAACTCTACAATATCAAGCTCATAACCATATTCTTCCTCTATCTGCAAGTCAGATGGTATAAAAATTTCCTCCTTTTTGGGAGGAGGAAGACCTTCCAAGAACTGTTCAAGATCTTGGAAATAATATGATCCAATTTTAACATCCAATAGTTCAATTTCAATCTCTAATCTTTCAACAACTAAACGAAGAAAACAAATTTTATTTTCAGGTGTGAGTCAACTGGATTTCAAACAATGAAATAATATTGAACTCATCCCTTACACTTTGTAACATTTAATCATATAAAGAGTTTTCCACATACCCTGTCATCTTAGATCACCATGAATGTTCTGAAATTTGGATTGTTCCCAGTGAAGTTGCTCTGAACTTTGAAGCTCGGGATATTGAACAATAGATTCGCTAGGTGAATGGTACAACCTTCGTGTGTTTGGATTATGTTCACCATCAGAAGTCAAATCTGAACCTTTTTCGTTCTGCCCAAAGAAAATTTACACCTTCGCATCCTTGGCAATGACGCCAAAATGTTATCACCAAATTGATTCATGTTGGGATGCTTCAATGGTCAATTTGAAGTAACTATTTCATACTATATTTTGACTGAATATTAGCCTCTTCAGTATGAGAGGGCTCTCTGAAGATAACTTATGATATTTTCAATACAAACTCTATTATATGGCTAACTCTATGATAATGAATTGATTGTATATGATTGTAGGTGGAAAATGTAGAAGATTTTCTACCATTGGGCTTATGGAGTTGGTGTTAGGGAAATCAATGAAAATGGCTCTCCTTGTGGAAGCTTAGGAATGTAGATATTTAAATGAAAGGAAAACACACACAAAATTTACTCAATAGATAAATGTTCAAAGGAAATGAGAGAATGAGAAACTTGAATTCTGAGTAATGAACATTAAGATATTGAAAGCACAATATTGAGAAAGATATACAAAAGTTTAATGCTTGAAGGAAGAGAGAGCATGATAAGCATGAATTCTGAGTAATCAAACATCAATATATTTAAATAAAAGAAGCAATATACATAGGAAAAGGTTCATGAAAACATCAAATGAATCTTAGGTGAAGGAGAAAGCCCACATCCATTGTCTATTACTGATCAGAATAATTTACAACAGTAGTAGTCACAAGTAACACCTTCCAACCCCTTATAACTCTAAAAATATATCGTTTATAGAGTGAGGACTCATCCAAATGATTTTTCACCTTACTCACCTTGAATTCCCACCTCATAGACCTATTTCAAACATGATTCTATCACTTGGAGACTTCCTAGGGATATTTCTGTTTTCCAGAGTTTGAATACAAAAAGGACTCTTCTTTCATTAATAGTTCAACTAATCAATTTAATAACCATTATCAACAGTAACCAAATAATTTTCTAAGTGTACTATAGTGTTAATCTATCATTATACCACGTGGATGTTGAACTAGACCTCCTCCAAGTCAAATTTTTACATTTTTTTCACAAATCTGGTTAGTGAAAATTCTAAAAAATAAGGCTTCAAAGATGACTGTATAATTTCCAAACCATAATGGATTTGTAGAAACTGAGAGAATTTTTTGTAGATGTACCTGTGCTAAACAAAAACCTCTTTCAGATTTCCAAAGTACTTTTTCATTTGGCCTGAAATCAAACTTGAAGTTGATTGCTAAAACAATCATGTACATAAATTTCGTAGCGCTCATTTCGTAGCAACTTTTCATAGTGCCTTTGTTTTAAACACTTTTTCAAATCAATTTGACTTTATGCTTCCATGAGCCTTTAAAACATGTTAGGAGGGCTTCATGAAACATTTCTTCCTACTTTTAGGGAGTTGCTGCCATCACACATGATAATGCCTCCATGATGAACTGATGAGCTGGATAACTTTGTCGAAGACCAAACATGCATAAAAAACATTCCTCTGACTATATTTGACCTTTAAATGTCGCTAGATGACCTTAAAAACACTTTCAAGATAGCAAAATACAACCCAAAGCTCCTTGCTTCAAAAACAGAGTGTCATTAGGCAGAGTCATAGCGAGTTTTAGTAGCGTGGGAAAAATGGTTTTTCCATCAATCTTCTTGACTTATTTGTTGTTCCAACACCTTCATTATGTCATGATACCTTGAAACTATAGATATCCCCCCATAAAATATGCCAAAACTAGATTTTAAAACAAAAAAATCACCTACAGGAATTTTCGTAGCATTTTTCTGGCTTCAAGCTTGAAGCACGCTACGAAATTTCCTAAAAAAGGCAGAATTTTTAGTTTAGAAATGAACTCATATTTCTGAATTATTGATAGATTTTACCAAAATGGAGGAGGTTTTTGTAGATAAAAATGTTTTGAATAAAAACCTCTCTTGGTTTTTTAAATACCATCTCCAACTGTACAGAATCGTCTTTTGAAAAACATGTATAAAACAGGAAAAATCTGTTTTCTAGAAATAGGGCCGAAAGACATCCCTGTGTCTCCCAATTTGTAGCACCTTTGAGAAAAGTGAAAGAGGTTATTGTTATTTGATACGTGATTGAAAATAAAATCTCTCATTTTCTTAAAATACTTCTTTGTTTTCCCAAAAACCGCCCTTGAAGTGCACTGCTGAAAAGTCAAACAATAGAGAAATCCTCATATTCGCTATGAAATAATCTGGTGTTTTTGTAGCTTTTTCTGTTGCTTTGTTGTGTAAAACGCTACGAAAATTTGAAAATTTGGCAAATTCATCCTTTTGAGTCTTAATGCATTGGGAATGACAACTGACATGGTATGGGACTTATTTGACATGAAATGACATAAATGAAGGTGATCTCAAAACTTAGGCTAGGCTTAAAAATGCAAAATTTTTCCTATACCACCTTGAAATGGCTTAGGAGACCTTATCCATTTAGTGAGTGACCTATATGACCTTATCTAAAATGTTTCACAATTTTATGAGTGATAACAGTGGCTCCACTTGGGATGGTGTGCCCCTGTGGTACACCAAAGAGCCTATAGTTCGAGTGCCATCCATCTTTTGAAAAACTAAAAATTTTCTGAAATTGATGAAGACTTCGCCAAGCTCTTATGGCCTTCTCCTCAAGCTCAAGCTTGATGATTACTGTTGAAAAACCAAATCTATACATACTGAAAATATTCTCAGTCTTCTTGAGCTTATTCACACACGATCCTACCTACCCTAACAACTGCAATATTCATATTTGATTCAAGAAATATGAAACCTCCAATAAAGCCAGTCAAAGTGCTGATCTGATACTTGAACCCCTTGACTGCACTTGAGCCAAAAGAAAATTGTATTCTGAAATGATAAAGGTGAGAGAAGCTGGATTTGTTTTTCATAGTGAAAAAATAATTGAAAAGCTGGACTGTAGAACTCTTCCATGTAATCAGCTATGGGATCATAGAAGACACAATTTATTGATATCCCCTTTAAGCTCTCAATGACAAATTGATCCTAGATATGCTTTTCGTTTTCTTCATGAAGGTTGAACCTTGATTCCAAATCTACAATATCAAGATCATAACCATATTCGTTCTCTATCTGTAAGTCAGATGCTATAACAATTTCCTCCTTTTTTGGAGGATGAAGACCTTCCAAGAATTGTTTAGGATATTGGAAATCATATGATCCAATTTTAACATCCAATAGTTCAATTTCATTCTCTAATATTTCAGCAGCTAAACCAAGAAAACAAATTTTATTTTCAGGTGTGAGTCGACTTGATTTCAAACAACGAAATATTATTGTGGAGAAATGTTCACCTATTTGAAATTCTTCTACTCATCTCTTACACTTTGTAACATTTTATCATATCAAAAGTTTTCCACATACCCTGTCATCTTGGATCACCATGAATGTTCTGAAATTTGGATTCTTCCCAGTGAAGTCACTCTGAACTTTGAAGCTCAAGATCTTGAACAATAGAGTCACCAGGTGAATGGTACAACCTACGTGTGTTTGGCTTCTGTTGGCAGATGATTCACCATTTCTGGGGTAAAAAAGTAAAAAGATTAAAAAATAATAAAATAAGAAAATAACTTTTTTCAACTTGTATTTTCAACTTATCTCCCTAAGGTTTTACTCAAATTTTGAGCAAGAGTACTCATTAGATGAAAATTTTAATTCCTCATCCAAGGAGTACCCATTTTTCATACCTTCAATGACCCTTGTACACGAAAAATGAGAAATACTTGAAAAAATGTTATTGCAGTAACGTTTTTCATGTATTTTTCATTTTTCGTATAGCATATTCCATCGAAAATATGCAACATGGGTACTCCTTGGATGATTAATCAAATTCGGCATCCAAAGAGTGTTCTTGCTCAAAATTTGAGTAAACCCATAGAGTGATAAATTGAAAATATGGGTTGAAAAGGTAGTTTTTTCTTTTTTCTCTCTAAAATTTGATGATGTAATTTAATATTATTTTATTATTTCCACTTTTATTTTATAATTTCCTTAGGAGGCTCATTCTAGACCTCAAATTTCCCCAAATGAGAATATTCCAACACATGTTAGAATCTTTTATTCCAAAATTGAAAAGTTGAATTTAGAAGATGTTGATCCATTGATGTAGGAGCAGGTGCCGCAACACATTCATTTTCATCTCAAGGAGTTGCTGCAACAAATTATTTTATCAATATTTCACCAAGTTCAATTTTGGGTGACATGATAGTAGAGGAAATCAAAATGTAAAGAAGCCCTCTCTTACAAATAGGGGGCATTTTAAGTCTAACCTTGCCTAACTATGAGAATGGAGATGAGTTATTAGGGGGGAATGTTGGCAATCATTCATAGGCCACTCTATTCTCTCATAGTTATTGGGAAGAAATGGATACAATCATTCATAAGGCACTGTATTCTCTCAAATTTTCTATCAGGCTCAACTTATTGATTTGGAGCCACTTGTAATTGAAGCTATATGGATTAATAGGAGATGATTTTATTAGGAAATTGGATCACCATAAAACCAACGTGTATAAATGTGGACACTCTAATTTCTTCCCAATATTGTTGGAGATGGCCAGCTGTCATCAAAACCATGCAATAGCTTTCAATCAAAGTCACATCGATTGGGTTACAAATAATTTTGTGATTTGATAAAGAAACATTGAGTGAAATATGATATAAATTCAAAATTTTATCATGTGGAAGTTTCACGTGAACCTTATCGAGCTAAAAAAGATCACAAAACTTGGGCAAGTAAAAGTTTGATGAATGACACACAACTTTTTAGTGTAGAACAAAAATTGGAGGATTTATATACAATGCATGTCACTGGTGATTTCAATGCAAACACATGAACAGAACTACATATTCTTGAAGAAGAGAAACAAGGTTACTCGCTTAGGAAGAAGCAAGTAGAGGCATAAGGCCAGAGCAACATGGCTGGCAAAGAAGGATAAGATCAAAACTTACTTCTATAAATGTGCACGAGTGAAAAAAACTGAAAACAACATCTGTAAGATGTATAACAGAAAAGAGCATGCACTTCATTTAAAGACATCTCTCCAGTAAGAATATGTCAATATCCAAATTTATTTACAAAAATTGCAAAGGAAAACATCCCAAACATCTTGGGAAGATTTTAATTTTGAGATTTTTTCATTAATATTACAAATTTTATGACCCAAAGAATACAAAAATCAAATCATGAAATAAAGTATCTCCTCTTAGAGTCTAATCACTTTCTAATCTTGCTGAGATGGTCTGTTGTCATCAAAAATATGCAATACCTTTCAATCATACTCACATCATCTAGGTTATAAAAAAATAATAAGTAATAATTCCTAATAGCAATTCAAACACCTTGGATAACCGCTTATTTCTCAAAAAAAAAATTTATTTGCAAATTACTTTCTGCTTACTATCTTCCATCTCTACTATACCTCCTTGAAGTTTCAATAAAGAAGGATCCATAATAGTTGTTTAAGCCGAAATCTCCATTCTGTCATAGTTGTTATATTTGGGGTTGTTTAACTATTTTATGTTTTGGAGTGTTTTTTTTTTTTAATTTTCACTACATTTTTTTGCGAGATCATGTTTTTTTTTGCATGCATTTATAGATTTAGTACCCTAAAAAAATATCTAGACACTAAGGTTGTATAAAATTCACTTCTCAAAATTGTAGTTCTAGCACATCCTTCCCTAATTTCAAGTAAATTTAACCAAATAAAACATAGAATAATTAAAGTACATTATTTCTTTAAAAAAAAGAAGCACAAATCTTGTATGATTATTTATATACGGTGTGGTTGTTAGTCATGATAAGCAATCAATGGTTTACTACCGTTCTCATAGAAAAATATTTTGTTGTCTCAAATAAACCTTTCTTTTTGTATGATGATAACCAATCAATTGCAACTAAAATAGATATGAAGTTTCAATAATTGGTTTTGATCGACAATATTTTCTACTTTGTTCTTCTGCACTGATCAAATAGGAGATACATACCATGTATATAGCCACTTGTCATAGGAAATTTAAACTTCATGGACGATAGGGACATTTCCACTACAATGGAACTTGTTTATATATAGTATGAGGATGGAAAATAAATTTATATATTAGTTTTTTAATAGAGAACACAGAATTGAAGAAACCGCTAATAGAACCCAAAGAGGGAACTGAAATAACTGTCTCCAAATTAGCATAGTGGTTTGGTTTCGAAATGGAAAAGAGGGGCAAGGGTATTTGAGTTGAAGGGCCTCGAGATATATATTAAAAAGGAATATGGATGGGGGTACTAAAATTTCAATGTGACGAACTAAGCATTATTTTCTGAACAATATCTTTTCATTCAGTTAACTAGTAAACAAATCATTACAAGTCATGTTGATTGTGATGTTGTGGTAACTTGTAAAATTTCCCTTTAATTTATGTGCCATATCAATATATGAGAATAGGGTATATTCATCTTTTAAAATATATCAAGATATATATGCGAGGCAAGAGAATGTATGGAAATGCCTATACATCATGGACTAACATTGATCATTGACACTTTTTATTCTTGTGTGAATCGACCAACTAAAAATTAATTAAGGTTTCACACAAAGTAACCATGGTTGTCCAACTACTTAGGGAAAGAAACTATAAACCTCATTATTTGTAGAGGATTGTTATACTCGATTTCGAAGCAAGCATTCAGAACAACAACGAGAGAAAACAATGAAGGAATTTTCCTTCTTGGAACAAGGGAGAATTTCCCAACAACAAATTCTCGAAGATGACAGCCTCTTTTTGGTGGTTATGTTGCCTCCAATTGAAAACCCCTCAATTGGGTCCTTTCTCAATGCCATCCAACATAACAAGGAGTGGATCAAAAATCAACTAAAACAGGTTGGGGTGTTGATGTTTAGAGGATTTCGATTGAGAACTGCATCTGATTTCAATACAGTTGTCTACTTTTGAACCATCATTTTCTAAATGTGGACTACTCTACCATGGAGGAAGAGGCATCTTCTAGTCTCTATTCATCGAGGGAATTTTCCAGTTCTTCTGAAAATAAAGGGTTTGGTATGACCCGGTCATGCATATTTCCCACCCACCTTTCAACATACACACAACTACCCCGTTTAAACATACACACAGCTACCCCGCTACAAACAACTAATTTCCTTCAGATTTGAAATACAATGAAGAGATAGAAGCTTACCTGGTGTTTTTGGAAAGTAATCCTTCGAAGTCCTTCAGGTTGGAAGTCTGATGCTGCAAAGTCGACCTATTGAAACATAATGAAGCAATAAGACACCCCTCACAATATATCGACAGGTGAATGAAGTGACAGATTGTAGAGAAGGATGAAGTGACAGACTGTGGACAATGATGGCCTGTGAAGAACCATAGCTCATTCCAATTTAATTTTCTGCAGGCAGGCATGGAAAAAGGAAAAGAGAAGGGTACATGCCTCACATGGAACTATGTAAACGCCATACGAGGGATATGGAGGACACCAGACAATGCAAATGAATGCAGAGTATGGTTGAAGTGGCTCGATTTCCCAAATTGAATGAGAAGGGTACAACAATAGGCGTGCATTAGGAAAACTAAAGCCGAAGGGTATGGTGACGGAGTTATGGGTATGGTCTTCGGCGTTCTCGGTGGTTGCAGACAGGTGGGTCGGTTAAAATCGAAGGTACAAGAGAGTTATCGGTATGGCCATAGAGTTATGGGTATGGTAATTTGCATTCATGTTGGCTTCTTGGGACATGGTATCGACAATTGATCCTGCAATTTGATTAATATTTACACGCAGAAGCGAAGAAAGCATCCGCATAGTAATTGACTTGTGTATTTAATTGCTACATCAGTAGCTGAAGTACTAGAGTGAGTCAAACCAATACTAGCAGATGTCCTGAAACCAATAGTCTTCTGTGTCCCCTTTGGCTGTGTGTGGAGCAGGCAAGTGTTACATGAAAAAGTGAAGCAAGCATCCACCCAAAAATTGATCTATGTATTTAATTGCTACATTAGTAGCTGAAGTACTCAATCAGTCAAACCAACAGTAGCATATTTCTAAAATCAATAGTCTTCTGCGTCCTTGGGACCTGTGGAGCGGGCAAGTGGCTCCATTTTTTCAAAGAGACAGTGGGTGAAATGGGCCAACTATTTTTTTGGACATTTGCTAGATTTCATTGGTTGAAGGGATAAACAAATGTGAAAACCTAATTGACTGGAAGGGAAAAATCCGAGGCTTCTCATTGGCTAGGGTGAATAGTGTTTTCCCACCCCAAACCAGCATAGAAAGTGCCTTTCGACAAAATTATTGTAATTTTTAAATCCAATAAAAATCCCAATTGTTATGCTATTTGAAAAAAAAAAACTTAATTTGTTTGTCAATGCAATAGTCTTGCACTTTAATATACCACTAAAATCAATTACACATTTACATAATAAAATAATTTTATATACTATCAATTAAACATTCTAAAAAAACAAAATAATTTTATATTTAAAAACAAAAATAAACAATTTAAGGCTAGAATTATTATACTTGAGATTTGCAATTTGATTGGTAAAAAGCAGCGATTTGTTTATTAAATATAGTTTAAAAAATTATAGAACTGTGATTTTGTATTGAAAAGTTGAAAAAGTGCGAAAACTCATGAATCTGTTTTATAAAGCATTCCAACCGTGCTACCGTTGGCAAAGTCGCACCAGATGGGGAAGTAGATGAAAACATTCTCTATCCCTTAATTTTTTGTACTGTTTCAAATATGACATTAACATGCACTATTAATAATTTGCAATCCATTAATGGTTTGACATGACATATCACCGCTAATGTGATTCTAATGTATCTTGGTGATAGTGAGAGGGGAAGACTTTTATCATTTTTAATAAATGATTTGGGTGAGGAATTAAGCTAGAGATGCAATCTTAATACTAAAAATTACAAAATAAGATTGCAGTTGACCGAGTTCTTTCCATATAAGTACGAGGTCAAAAACACTTAATATCATGGAATTATATAATTTTGGGCCATGATTGAGTCGAAAGGCTCATTCTACAATCCAATATGAGGGATATGTTAAGTATGTCACGTCCTCAAAAAATAATAAAAATAATTTAAACAATTAAAAATCTATTAACCCAACAATTAAGTGTTGATTGAGCAGAAAGGCTCATTCTACAATCCAGTATAAGGGAGATGTTAAGTATGTCAATCATTCTACAATCCAGTATAAGGGAGATGTTAAGTATGTCACATCCTCAAAAAATAATAAAAATAATTTAAACAATTAAAAATATATTAACCCAACAATTAAGTGTTGATATTATAATTGAGCCAAAAGGCTCATTCTAGAATCCAGTATGAGGGAGATGGGTAAGTCCTCAAAAAATAATAAAAATAATTTAAGCAATTAAAAATCTATTAACACAACAATTAAGTGTTGATATTATAATTGAGCCAAAAGGCTCATTGAGCAAAAAGGCTCATTGAGCCGAAAGGCTCATTCTACAATCCAATATGAGGGAGATGTTAAGTATGTCACGTCCTCAAAAAATAATAAAAATAATTTAAAAAATTAAAAATCTATTAACCCAACAATTAAGTGTTGATTGAGCAGAAAGGCTCATTCTACAATCCAGTATAAGGGAGATGTTAAGTATGTCAATCATTGAGCCAAAAGGCTCACTCTACAATCCAATATGAGGAAGATGTTAAGTATGTCACGTCCTCAAAAAATAATAAAAATAATTTAAACAATTAAAAATCTATTAACCCAACAATTAAGTGTTGATTGAGCAGAAAGGCTCATTCTACAATCCAGTGTAAGGTAGATGTTAAGTATGTCAATCATTCTACAATCCAGTATAAGGGAGATGTTAAGTATGTCACGTCCTCAAAAAATAATAAAAATAATTTAAACAATTAAAAATATATTAACCCAAAAATTAAGTGTTGATATTATAATTGAGCCAAAAGGCGCATTCTATAATCCAGTATGAGGGAGATGGGTATGTCCTCAAAAAAAAATAAAAAAAATTCAAGTAATTAAAAATCTATTAACACAACAATCAAGTGTTGATATTATAATTGAGCCAAAAGGCTCATTGAGAAAAAAGGCTCATTCTACAATCCAATATGAGGGAGATGTTAAGTATGTCACGTCCTCAAAAAATAATAAAAATAATTTAAACAATTAAAAATCTATTAACCCAACAATTAAGTGTTGATTGAGCAGAAAGGATCATTCTACAATCCAGTATAAGGGAGATGTAAAGTATGTCAATAATTCTACAATCCAGTATAAGGGAGATGTTAAGTATGTCACATCCTCAAAAAATAATAAAAATAATTTAAACAATTAAAAATATATTAACCCAACAATTAAGTGTTGATATTATAATTGAGCCAAAAGGCTCATTCTAGAATCCAGTATGAGGGAGATGGGTAAGTCCTCAAAAAATAATAAAAATAATTTAAGCAATTAAAAATCTATTAACACAACAATTAAGTGTTGATATTATAATTGAGCCAAAAGGCTCATTGAACAAAAAGGCTCATTCTATAATCCAGTGTGAGGGAGATGTTAAGTATGTCATGTCCTCAAAAAATAATAAAATAATTTAAACAATTAAAAGTCTATTAACTCAACAATTAAGTGTTGATATTATAATTGAGTCAAAAGGCTCATTCTAGAATCCAGTATGAGGGAGATGGTAATAAAAATAATTTAAACAATAAAAAATCTATTAACACAACAATTAAGTGTTGATATTATGATTGAGCCAAAAGACTCATTCTACAATCCAGTATGAGGGAGATGTTAAGTATGTCACATCCTCAAAAAATAATAAAAATAATTTAAACAATTAAAAATCTATTAACCCAACAATTAAGTGTTGATGTTATAATTGAGCCAAAAGGCTCAATCTAGAATCTAGTATGAGGGAGATGGGTAAGTCAAAAAATAATAAAAATAATTTAAACAATTAAAAATATATTAACACAACAATTAAGTGTTGATATTATAATTGATCCAAAAGGCTGATTCTAGAATCCAGTATAAGGGAAATGTGTAAGTATGTCACGTCCTCAAAAAATAATAAAAATAATTTAAACAATTAAAAATCTATTAACACAACAATTAAGGGTTGATATTATAGTTTTATACAACTTTATAGAAATAATATATATATATATATATATATATATATAGAACTTAAAGAAAGTGTTTGAATATCCATATTAACTAATATATTTCAGCATGCATTTTCTCTCTCTACAGAAAGTGTGTATTTATATATGTGTGTGTGTGTTAACCTTAGCTTGAAAGGAAAAATTAATTGAAGGTAATGTAGAGTAGTTACTTTTTAATAAGAGGAAAATGTGTGACTGATTCAATTATTAATATAAAATATTAATAATGATAAAATATCAAATTATACAATTTAAACAATGAAAAATTACCACATAAAACTATATTAATCACAAATTTACGAAGCAATAAAATGTATTAATCGACATGTAATTTAAAAAAAAAGTTTGATATTGGATCTGTCAAGGTCCTTGGTAGATATGTGGTTAAACTGCATCTAAATTGTTTCTACATCCCAGTGTGAAGGCTACGTTAAGTATGTTCATTCCTCATAAAATAAAAATAAAATATTCTCTAAATAGAAAAACAATGTTGGCTATGATAAAAATGAAAAAAAATATATATATGCTATGCATTTTTTAATAGTTGTCCATATGACCTAATATCATATAGAGTAATTAGAAGTAAAAAAAAACATGTGAGTAAGATGTTTAAACCTTATGTTTTTAAAAAATATTTTAATAAGTGATATCAACTTTATATAAATCTATATATAGAAAAAAAATGTTAAAAGAAAATATTTTAATGTATGATAGAATCTAATATCCAATGTGAGTTATGAATAAAATAATTTAATATGAATTAATATAAAATGTTTCAATACACATGTTATGTAATCTCTATAACAATCAAAAGTGAAATTTAAACAATAACATTTTTTTGTATTCTAAAATAAGTTTGCAACAAAAGGAATTTGATCCCTTTCGGCTCATGTTAGATCCATGTTTTAGATGGATCTATGCTGGTTTTATCACAAACAATATTAGCAAGACCCTTACCAATATTTAATATTTGGTAATGACTTTAATTCCTTTCCTTTCGCGTATTGTTGGGAACATCGTTTGAATTGCGATGTCTTTTGGGTAGCAGAGATTTTGGTAAATTAGGTTTAACTTTTTTAACATAGGGTTATTTTAATTTAATTAGTGATTATTTCAATTGTATTTTAAAGTTATGAGTAGTCATTATTGTGTTAATAAGGATGTATGTAGTAGGGTATGGATTAAATATAGTGTTAAGCATTATTTGAATTTTATGTCTTTTGAAACAAACTATAAATTTGGATAAATGAGAATTGAGTAAACCAGTTTCAATTTATCACCACAACGTTTATTACTTTGGTTTAATTAGTGATTATTTCATCTCTATTTTGAAGTTTTGAAGTTATGGGCAATCACAATTATGTGCAAGATAATGCATGCATTATGTTCATCTTATTTTTTCAATTCCTTAAATAAGTTGATCGAATTATGTAAATGGAATTTGGACATTTATGTAACTGCATATTTATTTCATAAAGTAGAACATGATTATGATTAGAAATTTTTGGAAATTTCTCATATATTATTAATCCACAAATATATCTCTCTCTAGCTAATAGTCTTTTACATTGTCCCCTCTTATATGTGCCCACCCAGGTCAATGATTCAAAGGTTAAACACATTACTATCTCCATAAACTTTTGTTGTTCATGTTATGGTTGTTTTTGTTGTTCATATAATGATTTCTTCGGTTATCATTGGAGCTATATGAACACTATCTCCATCTCTACTTTGCATCACCTCAAATCCAAATAAAAAACTAAAACATATAATGATCAATTCAATAATAGACATTTTTATAAATTTCAAATCAAGTATACCTAAAATAAAAGGATACCAAAAACTTCATCCCAATATACCATAATACTCAAGTTTTCTGAAATAAGTTCAAAGGGAAATGCACAACAAGGGGCCATGTGTTATGTCTCTATCGAATTAGAATGGTTGGTTATAAAGATTGTGAATTTTCCACGTCAAATTAATTGGCATGTGTAATGGTTGCTTTGACATGGGAAACAATAGGTAACAACTTATAAGTAGGTTAATGTTCATTGATGTCACTAATCTACAATAATGTATTTTTATGTCGTAAGACATCACTATTTGAAAACAACTCCCCTAGCTGCCACTGTGTCCATGTCTGAGCCATTGGATCAAATGTTAGACCTTTGAAATATTTTAGGCCATTAGATCCACAAGTAAATAGTTTTATATATGTTTTTTATAATGCTAGTTTTTTTCTTTTTAATAAGTTACATTGAATTTAGGTTTTGGTGACTTTTAAGTTAAAATGTTTTTATTACAAATTTGTTATATTTTAACATCAATTTTTCTAATAAAATTTAAATTAATAACTTAATAACATTGCACGTACGATTAAATAATATATACCCTTGGCATATCTATGGTTATACAATTAATATGAGTTAATTAAATTCCGCTTGAAGCTCAGAAGAGTACTTAGTGTTTTAGGAGTACCAAATGGGATAATTTCAAGAATGTTGATACCACTTGTTATTAATAGAATAACTAATTCTCTAGTCTCTATGAATATTTTTTCTCAATCTACACCTCATTTCATTTTCTACACTACTACCTTATAGTGTTTCCTTTGCAACATTTGGTGCAATTGCTAGTTAGAAAATGTGATAACAATATGACTCGTAAAACATATAACTACACATGTAAACTAAAAGTTAGGATATAAAATTTTAGCTAAAACAATTGGTGTATCTATATATATATATATATATATATATATATATATATATATATATATATATATATATATATATATATATATATATATATATATATATGTTGAATAAATGTTACAACCTATTGCTTCCAAAAGTTTGTAAAATTTTAGTTTTAAATTATGAAAATGAAGTGGGTAAAATTGTAATTCCATGTTATAGAAATTGTAAGTATAACATTTAGACCAAAGGTAGATAAGAAATAATTAAAAAAAAAAATGAGCTGATTGCATATAGAGACCTAATATGCATGGAAATTCAATCATTCTTTTAATCAAAATTTGAATTGGAATTGTTTTTATCATCTTTTAGATGACAAAGAAACACTAGTAGAAAATGATGAAATTAGTGACTAGGTGACTAAAAAAGTTAGTCGCTGCAATTACTTCAAGTAAATTACTACTAAATTTGAGAAATTTTAAGTGATCAAACTAAAAATGACTAACTTAAACGACTAATTTAGTCTAGGAATAGAATATACGACTAGATAATAAGTGACTAAACTAAAAATGACTAACATAAATGACTAATTTAGTCTAGGAATAAAATATACGACTAGATAATAAGTGACTAAACTAAAAACGACTAACTTAAATGATTAATTTAGTCTAGGATTAAAATATATGACTAGATAATAAGTGAAAAAGTTAATAATGATTAACGCAAATGACTATTATAGTCCAAGAATAAAAATATGACCAAATAACAAGTACAACAAGAATATGAATTAGTCATTTATGTTAGTAATTTTTAATTGTGGACACATTATTTTCTATGGGTTTTTTGTGGCATTGTTACGTACCATGGTTGATTATTGCACTAGATTCATAAAGAATGATTTCATTCATTTGAATTCAAAGTATGTTGATCTATACATGGTCAATTGATATAAATCTAGAAGTTTACTCTAAACCCTATTATTCTATAGATACATGCATTACAAAAATGTTCACGAATTCTCATAATGCATTCACATTCTTAGAATGTGCATACACTATTATTAGAAAACCATACATACTAACAATTCTTGTGGCTCTTTAATTATGTAGAATAGCATGCCATGGCTCCAATATCCAAGTTGAAATCCAAATATCCCTTAGAGAGTATCTATGTGGTTGTTTGGGGGTTAATTCATGTTCCTTGAACTCAAGAATCTTTATTTAGGGCCTAAGGCCCTCTTTTCTCCTGCTGTCAATAGATAGTGCATTCCTCAAGACCGATTCTTACCATGTAAACCATACCCATGGTGACAAATATCCCCCATATAGGCCAAATATTCCCTATAGATGTTCCGTGTAGTAATTAGAATACTTGTTCAAGAAGATTGATCATGGGAAGATTCAAATATGACCCAAGCACCTTATGATCCTTCCTTGACCATGGTTAAGGCCCCAAGTTCCATACATGGTGAAAAAAGACTCCTAATGATATTAAGGCCAAACTTAAAGGCCCTAAGACCTAAATATGTCATAAAAAACCTTCAAATAACACAAATATCACACTTAAAGGCTAGATATTATCTCTTATATAGGATATGTGTGGTTGTTTGAGGCCTTATTCACGTCCCTTGAACTAAAAAAGTTTTGTTTAGGGACTAAAGATCTTGTTTTCCTTCCATATCCATCATAGAGGCCATAAAACCCATCCTTATTATGTAAAAAATGCTAGTTGTTCCCATATTTCCATTCTAATATCATGTTCATGGACGTTAAATATGAGAAAGACTTGTTTTAGGCATAAGTCCCTTTTTCATTCCTTGTCTAATATATAAGAACTAATTCCCATATATGATGTGGAAAACCTCATAATGGAACCCTTATCCTAGATGGAGGCTTAAAATCCCTCAAAGATGATTTATATTGTTCTTTATGGTTTTTTCATGCAACGTGAGCCAAAGAAGTTTCATTTTCGGATTTAGGCAATTATTTTCATCCCTTTGCAATGGTACCAGCCTAGGACCCATTCTTACTATGTAAAACATACCAATGACACTAAATATCACTCATAGATTCCTAAGATCCCCTATAGAGTTTATGTGTTTTTCTTTGAGAACTACTTCCCCTATCCCCTAAAATCCTTAATTGCTAAATCCCCTAACCCCCTAAACCTCTAAACCCCTAACCCATTTAACCCCCTATACCCCTAAACCCCTAATGCCCAAACCCTAACCCATTTAATCCCCTATACCCCTAAACCCCTAACCCATTTAACCCCCTAAATGCTAAACCTCTAAAACCTTAACCCTTAATCCCTTAAACCCTAATTCCCAACCTGTAACCCATTTAACCCCCTAAACCTCGAAATCCCTAACCCATTTAACCCCTTGTTGACGGGAAAAATTGTACTGCCGACAACAAGGGGGTCTCCCTGATAGAAGGTCCCAATTAGACCTCACACCATTTGGGATAGGAGCCCCATCCGGTATGTGGGCCCGGCTACTGCCATAAGTTTTTCCACTCTTGGTTGTCGGATGAGAAGATGATGAAGCGAAGGCAAAGGTGAAATGACCAATAATTGAAGAAAAATCAGCCCAAGATTGATGAACCACAAACAAAGATACAAGAAATTATAAGAAGCAAAATAAAAGGGGGTATGCCATGAGTGGGAACAGTGAGCCAAAAACCCGGTGAGACATACATGAAAGAAAACATGCGAGAAGTTAATTGCAAAGTATTTCACAATAGGTCACTGACATGGACAGGAAAAAATAAACATTGATTCGAAAGAAAACATACATGCAACTAGTGTGAATTAGTTCATAACCAATTGCATGCATGAAAGCACACGTACAAACATAGTGAAATATTAGCCAACTAGTACTATCACCATAAGCAAGCATGTGAATCAATGCCAGAAAAGAGAATATATATATTATTAATGTTGCTACAACTTCAAATACATATTTACAACTCATCAAAACCCAATATTGGAACATGGGCTATTCATCTCAATGCATGCTACCAAAACCCTAGCCTCGCTACCTCTCTCTCTACTTGATCCCAAGAGCTGAGTACCTTTAGCTCTCAAGCACCAATTCACTCTCGCGTCCTGGCTTTCAGTTGCAAAGCTAAAATTCCTTCACTTCGTTTCCCGAAGTTGTACATATAAGCCAAGATGACTCTTGAGTTCCCTTGACTCTTGGTCTTCTCGACTGTTGGGCTGGCTTGCAACTTGGGTCGTTCGCGACCTATGACCCAGGGTCATCTACGACCTGCAACCTAAGGTCATTTTCGACCTGCTACCTGAGGTCATTTGTGACCTGTGACCTGCAACCTAAGGTCATCTGCGACCTGCGACCTAGGGTCATCTGCGACCTGCGACCTGGGGTCATCTGCGACCTGAGGTTAGTTGCGACTTGGGACATTCCTTCTATTCTTCTCCTTTTGGGGAGCTCAACCCTTGCAGAACATGATGCATTTCCCTAGTACCAGTCTTGTGTGAATGGATTGGTGATAGATGTGCCATTGAGCCTGTAGTGAGGTTCTTTTGAGCTTTGAAAGGATCCCCCTTGCTTACTGGGAAAACCCTAGCTCTTCGTGTAAACCAATAGCTTCTGCCTGCAATCAAATAGCATAGGTCACATGTATTTATGATTGAATAATAATTCTAGAGGCATATTCAATTAATTTCAAGAGTGATTCAAACAAATGTTGTTAGTTTAGACCCCTGTGTAGTCTTTTTTCACGTCGCAACATTATTGGTGTATGTGGTTTTCATATGATGACCCTGTGCCCTTTTACCCAAGACTTATTTCTTCTCTATGGCGTAAAGGCAGGGAGGATTGAATAAAGATTATTTTCACTGAGCACACTTCTATTTACGTGGTGCTTCCTTGGTCACTGCCTTGTATATTTTTTGCATGGCTAAAACGTAGTGTGCCATTACATCCTTGACAAAGCCACTATGTGTACATTCGCACATCTCCTTGGCGCATCCCTAGTGTTTGCTCAACTGTGCGCAAAGATGAGTCCTCTTCTTATTCTTATGTCACCTCAACTGTATGTGGTCAAGCAAGCAAAATGACCAATGCCCTTTATCCTCATACAACTTTTCCTCTGATGATAATGCCCCTTAAGGCGCCTACCACCTACTGTAACCTAAGTGCATGCCCTCCCTATGCGGTTTGAATGCTTGAGAGTGTGACTGCCCATTTGACAGGCATGGGTGTTGTATTTTCATGAGGTCACAATCCTGGGTGGAGGTCACACAGTTGGGTGTCACATGAGTCATAGGACCTCTTGGGCATGACGTTTTGCGACCTTGCGACTCGAGAGAGGTCGCCTAGTCGTGCTGAGGTTGGGTCGCATACCCTGAACAATGGCACATGATGTGACTGGGTGAAATGAAATTACCTCTCTACGACCATGCATGCCTCTTTCAACAACCATGCTCGTGGAAACACTAGTGACTGTGCAACCTTGACAGAGACTACGTGGGAGAAGTGCGAATTCTCAGATTAACCTCGCACCGTCAACGCTAAATCTGAGAGCCATGAGCGTTTTTGTTCTGCTGTTGTTTTCTTTTGATTTCATCAGGCTAAAAAAAAAAAAATGATAACAAAAAATGTGTTCGAAGAGCCTTGAGACATGAGATGGAACTAGAAAAATTTTCAGTATTTCTTCCTTAGTGTTGTTATTTGAAGGATGCCCGCAGTGAGTTTGTGTCCGAGGCTAATGTGCCATTTTCCCTTACATTCTTCAGAACACAGGGGCTTCTACTGATGCACCCATGTCAAATGCGGCTCTTGCATGCACGCCTATGCCACACGTGATTGCAGGTATGGTTCCCAAAAGAAGTCATTGTTTCTTTCGGCGGTTGAACCTTATGGTATTTCCAAACAACACTGATAGCCTGTAGGTTGCATGTATCTCCGCTCCGGTCTCGTGACTTGGCTAGATGTTTAAACACATTGCATGGATGTAGTCATATGGATGCAGTCCCAGAAATGCGACTCAACGAGGTCTTCGAGTCGCAACCTCCACAAGTTGCATTCTATGTCACTCCTTTAGCACATGTGACTTAGCGACTAGTAGACCGAATCACCTTCCTCCTCTTGGGCTAGCCACAAAAGGTCCTCACCGGGAATTGTGTTTTATTATTTGTGTGGCCTGGGGTCACAATATGCTAAGATGATGCGGACGTGCCATATGAATACCTTTGACCAACTTTCCTCCCAATTAACAAGGCTCCACGATGCATATGTGCCCATGTCATGTGGAAGTTTTCAGGACTCCACACCATATGGGTCTTTGGGTAGTTAATAAGGCATACATTTTATGGAGCTAGAATTATGCCCATGTTGGCTCATGACCTTTTCTAAAAATATTTCCTAATGCACAACCTTTAAAATCCCTCATGCGGCTGGTGCTACCCTTTGTTTGCATGTAGCAACAAAACTTATCGCTAGTGCAAGAGGAACTACCTCAATGGTATGCTTGGGCAAAATGTGCTTCATGTGATGTGGCATAAGAGACAAGCCTACATGATATAATCCCCATTTCACCCTTACTAGAATCTCTATTTATGTGGGTCGCGGCTTGATGTATATATCACCATCGCAAGTTCACAATAAACAACAACGACTTTACCCTGCTTCATGCTCCTTCATATGTCGTCGAGGAAAATCTATTAAAAGACCTTTGAATTGACGAAGGAAATTTCGATGATATTTGAAGTGCATTCATCATTTATGGTGGCTACCCATACAAAGCACCTCCATTTAGAAACTTTGGGACGATAGAACAGAAAGTAAGATAAATCCTTAGAATAGAAGATGATGGGTCGCACAAATAGTTTGTCGTGGGTCTGAAGGCATAATTATAATCCTTTGGACTATGAAATTCTCCCGCAACATTCCAAAGAGAAATCCTGAGAATTTTTTTGACCTGATTAATGAGGGATTTGAATTGTATATGGATGATTTTACCCCATTTGGGGATGATTTTGATCAAGCTCTGAAAAATTTATAAAAAATCCTTGAACACTGTATTGCTACGAGATTGTGTTTAATTAATGAAAAATTCCATATGATGATGACTGAAGGTGTATTTTTAGGGCATTAAATTTCCGTTGCATGGATCCCTGTGGATCCAACCAAGATTGAGGTAATCCTTAAACTGCCTACACCCCGCACACAAATAGAGGTACACAGTTTTCTCGATTATGCATGGTATTATAGCAAGTTTATAGAAATTTTTTCAAATATAGTTGCACCTTTATACACTTTAACATGCAATATTGAATTTGAATGGTCTGATAATTGTGATGTTGTGTTTGCAGGTCTCAAATAATTACTCTCTATAATGCCAGTATTAAGAGGACCAAATTGGGAACTACCTTTTCACATCTCCTAAGATGCATCAGACACATCCATATGCATTTTTCTGGGGAAAGAAGAGGATAAAAAACCTTATGTTATCTACTACATTACAAAAAAATCACTCCTGTTGAGTTAAGTTATACAGTAACATAAAAAGAATTTTTAGCTTCCATTCATCCTATTAATAAATTTAGACATTATATAACAGGCTATCTAGTCTTTCTTTATACTAACCACTCTGCCATTAGGTACTTAGCTAATAACCCCATTAATAATGGTCGAGTAACTCAGTGGTTATTACTATTACAGGAATTTGATATCACCATCAAGGATCGACCAAGAAAAGAAAACTTTGTGGCATACTTCCTATCTCGAGTACCTAAAGTAGATTACCATCAGCCGGTGGATGACCAATTTACAGATGAGAATATATTTGTTGTGGCAATAAAACACCTTGGTATGCTGATGTTGTAAATTACTAATTGGCGATAGGAAAACTACCAACACATTTGTCACCACGAGAGAGGAAGTTGATCATACAACGCATCGCATGATTTTCTTGGATCGGTGGTTACCTTTTCCACACTAGTTTTGACTTTCAAATTTGAAGTTGCATCAGAGAAGATTAAGTTTTTTATATTATGAGGGCATGCCATGATGGGCCTTGCAGAGGACACTTTGCAGATCGTCAAACTGGACAAAAATTTCTTCAAATGGGCTACTATTGGCCCATAATATTTAGAGATGCAAAAAAATATGTTCAGGCCTGTGATAATTGTCAATGAATGGGCCATCCTGGCTAAGCCGATGAAATAAACTTACAACCGCAAGTGGTGGCAGAACCATTCAAAATATGTGTGCATGGAAAATTTTAGGGGCTAATATTCGCAAGTGGACTAATTTTCCATGATTTTTCAAAAAAAAAATATTCGCCAATTTCCATTTTTTATAAAAATGATTCACCCAAATTTTACAATAAAAAATTATTTTATGTTCAAAATTGCCAACATTATATAGAGAGTATATATAAAATCATTATAAACTTCAAGAATTTTACAAACACATCAATAAACATTTTATAGTTTTCATATTAGGTACTAGTGAGATTCGCCAATTTTTTAAACTTCGAAATAATTTTCCATCCTTAAAATTTCCCATGGATGTGTGTTGGACTTTCTTGGTCACTTTAACCCGCTATCAAATAAAAAAGTGTACATTTGGTTTTCACATATTATGTAACCAAATGGGTTGAAGCAGTAGCCTTGGCGAGAGCTACAGAGGAGGCAGTGATTAATTTCCTGTTTGAAATTTTTGTACGATACTGATTACCAAGTGAGGTAGTAACAAACGGAGGGTCGCAGTTGACAGGTCATAAGATTGTGGCCACTCTTCGGAATTTTCATATCAAACATATAATTAATTCCCCATATAACCCATAGGAAAATAGACAAGTGGAAAGAACTAACAAGGTTATGGAAGAAATTATAACAAAAACCATATCTACAAGTCATCAAAATTGGGAAACCAAACTCCTTGAAGCACTCTGGGCTTATCGGACAACATGGAGAAACACTACGGGCCACTCGCCCTATCATCTGGTCTTTGGAAAAGAACCCATTTTTCCAATAGAATTTGAAACAAGGACTCTGAAGACTGCGAGGGAAATCATATTGGATTTTACGGAAGCTCAAAACCAACACCTACAACAACTTAATGAGTTTGATGAAGCATGTCTATTTGCTGGGGAACACACTACTATTATAAAAAATAAAATAGCCAAATGGCACGAACGACTAATTAAAAATAAATCATTTCAAATTGGTGATTGGGCATTGCTATACGATTCCAGGTTCCACGATTTTCCATGGAAATTACAAACATGGTGGCTTAGGCCATATGAAATCAAATAATTCCACTAGAATGGTACCGTAACTTTAAACACTATAGACAGATATGATACCTCCTTTCTAGTAAATGGACATCGGCTACACCTTTACCACCAATCGCTCACAAAGGAGTCTTCTTATCACAAGGTAAGCAATTATCCTATTTTTCAGATCTTAACTAACTTGGGTAGAAACTTAGTAGCTTCATCTTCATAAATCTGATTTTCTTTATCAAACTTTTTATATAATTTACATATGTTTTCTTTAAGAGTTAATTAAATTTCTTGATTTTCTTTCTTTCTTCTCTCTTGATAATAAAAAGAAAGGGGTAAATAGGCCTTAGGCACAATTTTTGTTCCCTTAGGCTTAATTGTTGTTTCCTTTCTCGTTCACATTGTTGTTCCTTTGGGCACAATTTTTTTTCCCTTTAGCACAATTGTCATTCCCTTCAACAGTGACAATTGTTGTTCGCTTGGGCACAACTTTTTTTCTCTTTCTCTTTCACAATTGATGTTCCTTTGGGAAAAATTGATGTTCACTTTGGCACAATTGTTTTTCCCTTGGGCACAATTGTTGTTACCTTTCTCGTTCACATCTGTTGCTCCCTTTGGCACAACTAATGTTCCCTTCGACACAATTTTTGTTCCCTTAGGCACAACTATTGTTCCCTTTGGCACAATTGTTGTTCCCTTCGGTACAATTGCTGCTCCCTTTCGCATGATTGTTGTTCCCTTTGTGCCAAGGCATTTTTCATGTAATTAATACCAATCTTTGAAAAGGAACTTAAAAAGTATTGATATTTATTATATTATGATGTTAAAAAAAATGCCTCATCTATCACCCTATGAGGAACATTTTTATCCTCTAACACATCCTATGTTATATATTTCCTTATAATCAAATTTTTCTGAAAAATTATAAATTGTTCATGATCTATCACCACCATAGTATTTTTTTTCTTTTGTGTACATCTTTAAATGGTAATTTTATCTCAGTATAACAAAGGTTTGACACATATTTTACTTGGAATCTTTTTTTTTCCTTACACCATCCTTAAACTCTTAAGGAGTTGATGAGCCACCCTTGATGAATAAAAGGATCAATATTTCAAAAAATATGATGCCTGGAGCTAGATTTTCTCATAAGGATAGGGGGTCTCATCACGAGCCAACCTATTATGATCATAAGATAATAACATAAGTGAAATTCCCGTTATGGCTACCAAACGAGGTTTATGGCATTTCCGACAATAGTGTAAAAAGGACAAGAGGTCTCATCAAAAGCTAGCTTGTTCAATTTGTTACGATCTAGTGAGTAGCATTGTTGCTATCTGGTCACCATGCCAGAACAATGACCTCTTGAGAAAAAATAGTTCAAAAAATTAAATACAATATATCATCTATAGGATACTTGCTCATATATAGTTTAAAAATACAACCCTGTCGAGGCTATGCACACCTGCTGACAGTATTGGCTTTGTCTGTGGTATTGGAATAAATCTTGAATTTACTTATCATAATTATGTTGTTACACCTCTTTCTTTTATAATGAAATCACCATCATCAATATCTACACCTATTTTGCAAAAACAGCTAGAGGTGGTATACACACTATAACATGAGCACATTTCTAAACTTTCGAATCCCCGAAATATGTAGATTATCTATAAAAGGAATATTGTCAGATATCTATTTTTTATGTTTCTCAGTGGTTATTTAACTTAAAAAGGATTTTTTTTTCATACATTGTATACAATTATTGTTATCACATGTCAGCAATCCACATCTATGTGCCAATTAATTATTCTCTCTACCTAGTTGTGCCTAATTTAACCATTCCATTTCACATTACTAACTACTTCTGCATGATCATTTAATTCACATAATGCTACCGGTCGTGGTCGAACTTTTTTATTGGGGGAGGTAAGGCACAACACGTGCATGATTGGACTAAGCACAATTAACGAAAATAGCAATTTCCGTCGCACGAAAATAAAATAAACAATGTTATTTTGTCTCATCTCTCATTCTATTTTTTCATTTGAAACAGCTCCGTGTTTAGTGTTTGCAGCAAATCTTTCCAAACTAGCTCTGTGTATAGCTTGTTGCAGCAATTATTTCAAAACCAATAGCAATGGGAGGTAAATCCATCCGTAGCGAGCCTACTACACTATGGATAACTGAACAAGCTCGACAAATCCTGGAAAGGGTGGGATGGATCGAGTATTTCACTCGGTTGCAAGGATTCGATACATTGTGGCGTTAGAATTTTAAAGAATTTAAGAGATGAAAGAACAACCATCAAAGGAAATAAAATACCAGTGAATGAAACAGTCCTGGTAGAGGTCACAGGTCTCTCCACGAAAGTAGATAAGTGGATGGAAAAGCATGTTGGACTCTAGAGTGGAATGGAATTTTTCATTGAACCTGGAGATGAATTGGTCCGCAAAGGAAAAGGCTTCCACCCTGCCTCATTTAGATAACCGTAGCAAGAGCTTGCAGACATAATCCAGTGATACATCACATGTGATGACCATCATGATGTGGTAAGACCACGACATCTCAAACTACTAGGAGCTTTAGGACAAAAGATAATGTTAAATATGTCGTTATTTTTAAATTTTCTTCTACACGAGGTTGATGGTAGAATAAATAAAGCTAAGGATCCAAAAATCGTACTTAGTCACCATGGTTTGATTAAAATGATATTCAGTAGGGAACGAGCTTTATCACAATCAATTTGGGACAATGTTTTAGGACAAAATGACTTGCCACTTGAACAAGAAAGGGCAGAGGAAGAAAACACCCAACCTGACACTGAAAAAATTCATTTGACAGAAGAAAAATTTAATAAAACCCCTGCTTTTCAACATTTTTCTAGAATGAAAAATAAAGCGATTTGAAATGAAGCTCCAAGAAATCAATTTGCAGTAGTAACGATGTTTTGCAGATAGCTAGGGTTTGCAGAATCAGGCCGAGCTCTCCACAGTAATCAGGAATTGAACTGCCATTGAGGACGCCATGGTAGCGGTCCCAGGAGGGGTGTCGACCCCCTCCTACAGAAGTGTGACTGCAGGAGAACAGAGTAGCAGAGCGAAACTAGGCACAGGGGGACAAAATATGAAAGCTGGACCCATACTAGGGGTGGAATGGCAAGCAAGAACTAAGAAGCAATGTCTTCCTCGGGCATTGAAGAAACCCATGTTTTTTATACCACCAACTAAACTGGATGAATATAGGGGATATATGAAATATCATGCACTTATTTGTAAATTCATAGGAATCTGGTCAACTGAGAAGGATCTATTGAAGTGGATTCAAACAAAATGGTAACCGAAAGGACATTTGGATCTCAAGTTTGGCCCCAGAGGTTTTTTTATAGTTATCTTTACAAACCTTTTAGATAAAGAAAGAATATTTGAAGGTGGCCCATATTTTTTTAATAACGTCAGCCTTTTTCTTAGGCAGTGAGAGGAATGTTACAACCCAGACGAGGAACAATTTTTGGCTGCCCCTATCTGGGTTATATTATTTGCATTACCTATGGATTTTTGGGACCCAGATATTTTAGAAGGAATTGGGAATTCATTAGGCATCTTTGTGAAAATAGCAGAGACAACCTGTAGAGGAAGATATATGTCTTTTTCTTGAATTTGTGTTTATATGAATATATTTGAACCTCTTCCTAAGTCGATTGAGCTTGAATATGAAGGCAAGATATGGCATCAAACCATAGACTACGAGCATATCCCATTTCAATGCCGCCGTTGTCACGAATATGGGAATTTATATAAAACATGCCCTCAGAATAATGTAGATAAACAAGGGAAGACCCCAATCAATAAGGAAGCTTCACAAGAAACAGAGGAAGGATTTGTCACTGTTAGTAGTAAAAAAAAAACAAATCAAATGCAGATGCACCAGTTCAGTGGAAATAGCAGAAATAAACACAGATCTTCTAAAAACCCATTTTAAATCTTACGAGAGGAAGGTGAAACCTCCAGAGAAATGGAAGAGATCTCTGCACCCACCGTCGCAACTACTCCACAGAAAAATATGGCAGGAAAACGAAAAGCAACAGTGGAACAAACAGACCCAGAGGAGAAAATAACAGAGGAACAAAAGACAATGGAGATTGAAACACAGAAAGATGACCTATGTGCAGAGGAATAGGTCATGAAACAATTATTGCAGGAGTGGAGAAATCTGGATGATCGATTTATACCACAGGATCAAAAGAAGCTATATAAAGAAACATTTGAGAATTATTTAACTTAGAAGGCCACAAAACAGGCAAGCACAGCAGAAAATACTGCCATAAAAGCACCAAATCCATCTAAAACAGGTAAGAAAAAAGGAAGGAAAACGCTGCAAGAGTCCATCCAATTAGTCGAAGAAATGTTGATAAATATAGGGAAGATAGCGCCGTTAACAACGGTATTTCAACCAACTCCCAAATTTTCTCAATGAAGGTTATCTCTTGGAATATACGAGGCTTAAACAACCTCTGTTAACAAAGATACTTAAAAGATAAATTGAAAATGGAAAAACCACATATTATGCTAATTCAAGAAACGAAAGTTTCAGCAAATAAAATTGTAGCAATTCTACAGTCTTTTACACCGCACTATGAAGTCATGGCGAACGATGCTAGAGGCATGGCTAGAGGTGTTGCAATAATTTGGAACCCAGCCGAGGTAGAAGTGGATGACTGGATAGGATCATATTGTACCATTTCAGGAAGGTTCCACCAAATCGGTACTCGAGAAAAGGTAATGATCACGGTAGTATATGGCCCTTATATACAAGGAGAGAAGAACGTTTTCTTAAACAACATAAGAACCTTGAGATCCCAACATAAAGAGAAATATTGGATGATAGGAGGGGATTTAAATATTATTTTGAATTTATCAGAAAAAAAAGGTGGTATTAGAAGAGAAGTTCCAGAAATGGAATTGTTTAGAGACCTCCTAACAGACTTAAAACTAGCAGATATCCCCACCGTCAATGGAATCTTTAATTGGAATAATCGAAGGGGGGAGAATACATAGAATATCATCGAGGCTTGATCGATTTATAATCTCAGAGGAGCTACTGAGCATATATGCTTATTATGAAGCAACAATTCTACCAAGCACTGGTTTAGATCATTGGCCCATTCAACTAGAAATTGATATCAAAGATGTCCCAAAAAATAGGCCTTTTCGTTTTGAATTATTTTGGCTGAGAGATCCTACATTCCTGGAACAAGTCTAACAATGGTGGGCATCATTCAATACCCAAGGAAGAAACAGAATGCATACTTTCCAATTGAAACTGAAGCAATTAAAAAAAAAAATCAAAACATGGAACAAAACACAGTTTGGCAATATTCAGGCAGCAGTAATCACTCTCCAAAATCGAATGAAACAAAACCAATAGGACATGATTCTAAATGGTCAAAGATAAGCTTTGATTGATCAAGAAGGCAGAATTCTTAGTGAAATAGAGGAAAGACAAAAACAGGAAGAAATATTATGGAAACAGAAATCAAGGGTGAAGTGGCTAAAAGAAGGCGAGAAAAACACAAGTTTTTTCCATAAAACACTAATTCAAAGAAGACAACACAATATGATTTTCTCACTCAAAAATGAAAATGGAAACAAAATTTATTAGCATAATGAAATGGAAGACCTGTTAGTGAGGCATTTTCAGGATATGGTCACTGAGTCGAATCATAATAGAGCAGAGGCAATACAACATATCACCACCCATATACCTTTGAAAGTAATTCGGGAGTAGAACCTTGCTCTAATGAGGGAGATAGCACTTGCTGAAGTGGAGGAGGTAGTCAAAAATCTGCCAAAGCACAAAGCATCTGGACCAAACGGCTTTACAACTGAATTTTATCAGGCTACCTGGTCTTTCATGGGAAATGATATCTGGGAACTGGTGGAGGAATCAAGAGGCACAAGGAATGGATACCCAGCTCTGAACTCCACGCTTATTACTTTAATACCAAAGCAAACTAAGGATGAAACCCCAGCAGGGTTCTGCCCAATAGCCTTGTGTAATGTTATTTACAAAATTCTATCGAAAATCATGGTTAATAGGCTGAAACCTCTACTGCATGAGATTATTTCACTAGAACAAACTTGCTTTGTTAAAGGGAGACAAATCTTAGATGGAATCATAACTGTGCAAGAAGCGATGCATTCCCTCAAAGAGAAAAAAGTAAAAGGTATGTTAATCAAACTTGACCTTTCAAAATCATATGATAGATTAAGCTGGTCCTACTTGAGAGAAATATTGCTAGCTTTTGGTTTTGACTCCAGATGGGTACAGTGGCTCTTCTCCTGCATTTCCACCCTAATTATTCTATTTTATTAAATGGGGCTCCAAGCCAACCTTTTAATGCATCTCGAGGGCTACGTCAAGGTGATCCTATCTCACCATTTTTGTTTATCATTGCTGTGGAAGGTCTAGGACATTTTATTAAAGCTCAGATCAGAGAAAATTTCCTGAAAGGGTTGAACTTATGGGGAAGGGATATTAATCTCTTTCATCAACAATTTGTTGATGACATTATGCTTTTCTACCATGTTTCTTTAGTGGAAGTGAAAGCTATTCTCAAAATACTGAAATTTTTTTGGATGCCTCTGGCAGAATGATTAACAATGACAAATCTAACGTCTACTTCTTTAATACTTTGACAGCTACTGAATGGTTTATATCAAGTACCTTGGGTTTCCAAATTGGCACCCTACCCATGAAATATTTGGGATTTCCCCTGAATCAATCCTCGCTAACGAAAGCAGGGTGGGTGGAACTAATATCTAAACTCCATTCTCAGCTGCAGAACTGGACGTTTAGAGTTCTTAACGCACCTAGTAGAGTCACCTTACTTAAATTTGTTCTTCAGGAAATCCCAATTTATCAGCTATCAGGTAGATCGGCTCCGAAGAAATTTTTTAACAATCTGATAAAAATTTTCAGGAAATTCCTCTGGCAGGGGGCACAAGACATGAGGAAATAGGAACTATTATCCTGGGAGAAGCTTATTAAAACCAAAAATTCGGGGGGAATAGGGCTTCGGGACCCTTATATTCTCAACCAAGTAATGGGGGCTAAGCTATGGTGGTGATGGATTCAAGGCGGTCCAGATCTATGGAAATTAATATGGGAAAATAAATATGCAATGCAAAATACCATTGTGGGGAAACTGAAAGTGGATATTACTCCTAAAGGATCTGACATCTGGAACCTAGCAACTAGCAACAGAGATTTAATACAACAGCACAACTTCTAGGAAGTGCGCGGTGGTAGAACAACATTATTTTGGGAGGATTCATGGCAGCAGCGAGAGAAAATTTTCAGTCGACTAGACTTAAGAGAAATCTTCTTATTCACAAACTCTCCAACCCAATGATTTATTTAAAAATATTGGAATACTGAAGAGGAAATCCAGTGGAAAATATGGAAACAAAAAGAGCATTGGCCGAATGCACCCCTCATGGAACAATGGAACAACTTTTTCAAAGAAATGAAAACTAGAACAGTGTTGATAGCAACAGGGGATGATATATTAAGATGGGGTTATAGATTGAAAGGTATGTTCAAAATTGAAAAGGATTACCATATTAAGTTAAATAACCATCAAGCACTGCAAGGGCCAATTTGGAATAAAATCTAGAGTCTGAATTTTTGGCCAAAAATTGAATATTTCATGTGTTTGTTAACCCATAGAAAAAATTTAACATGGGATCATATTCAACATTGAGGCATTCAAGGCCCATCTCTTTGTGTTATGTGCAAAAGGGAGGAGGAAAATATAGAACACCTTTTCAATAACTGTACCTTGGCAAATGAAATTTGGAAATTAAATGAAGCAGTCTTTGAACAGTCTGATAGGGATAACACCAGCATTAATACAACCATTTGCAATTGGAGGAAGGGAGGGTATAAGAGTGAAGTGGTTAACCGGGCTTGGCGATTATCTATAGGATTCCTTCTCTGGGGAGTTTGGAAAGAGAGAAATCATCTCATATTCCGAGGAGAAGAGAAACATGTACACATGATATGGAATATTATAATTGAAAATATACGTGAAACCATTTTGATCGAATGCTGGTTGGAGGATGATTGGAAAGGCAAGGCTATAGAGGCGAAGATTTTAGCTAAATTGAATTTAATTCCTCAGATGCTATCTGCATCACTGTGGAAATTCAAACCAAATCTGGAGAATATAACGAAAAGTTTTCAACCACCACCAATAGGCTTTCTGAAGCTTAATTTTGATGGTGCCTCTAAAGAAAATCCAGGCCAAGCACGGATAGGGGGAATATTTAGAAATTCACAAGCTTCTGTTGTTCGAATCTATTATTTCCCCATAGGATTTGCAACTAATAATGAAGCTGAATTAAGGGCAATCAAACAGGGTCTCCTTATTGCAACAAGAGAGAACTATCAAAGAATCATAGTGGAAGGCGACTCTGCAATGACAATTGGAATTCTTCAAAAGCTTCAACAAGGAAGCAACTGGGAAAAGATCAAAAAAACTTGGAGAACAACTAGACTAATTGAAGAAATTAGCAATCTTATTCGCCAAATAGGATATGTCATTCCAACCCATGTTCTGAGAGAAGGTAATCAAGTAGCGGATTACTTGGAAAACTGGGCTTGTAAAAATGAATATCGGAGGTTGGATGTTAATCAGAACCACCAAGTTTGGAATGTGGAACTTTACCCTCTGTAGATCATATTGGAAAACAATACCCCTGATCAGGGTGATGATTAAACGGTGGCCATTGGCAAGGAAATTGGCCAAGTGGCATCTCCACTTCATGCAAATTAATGAACCCAGTACGCGAGATATTATGGAGGCGCGTGACCAGTAAGGCAGAACTGCTAGGAAAGGAAAGACAACCTGTGCTGTCAGAGAGTGGAAAGGGCAAAATTAATCCTGCAAAACGGTTTCGAATCAGTTTAATCAGTAATAGAGGAAAAGGAACATCCATATTAGCTTACGCACAGAGGAGTACAAGGACGGTAGTGGTCTTCATCAGCACCAGGATCCTATTTCTACTGGGGTATGTAAATTTCCTCCCTAAATCCATGCTCATCATAAAAAATGGGGAAATCTATCTGGTTAGAAACAAGTCAGGAAATCCTTGCAATTGCTGTTTTGTATGGTCTGTGTTAGTTCAGTTATGGTCTGTGTTAGTTCAGCTACTAGTGGTCGAACCATGCTTCCGTGATCCTTGCTATAACAATTCCAATAACCTTCTTCCTGACAGTAGGTGGCATCATCCTTGTTTAATTCTCAAAATCAAAGGTTTCATGGTGGTTTATATCGATACCCATAACACTGATAGGAAGGTCTGCTGCAGTTTACAAGACTCTAGCTACATGTACTTATTTTTGGTTGCAAATTTAAGTTTTACTGTCAAGGTCAACAGATTCAGTGTGTTTTCAAAAGCTTAGTTTAGCCTGGTGTCTGATAGCTGGGGAAGTTTTAGTAACTTGGTTAAAACACATAGGAGTCATTACCGCGGGTTACGGGACTGGACATCCCCTATTCTTGGTCATATGTGGTCTCAACTTCATCGCCTTCCAAACAATCTTGGTCAGGCAAGATTTGTTCATAGGTGCTTGGTTTTGCACTGGGGTCCCTATCATATGTTGTCTCCACCTCATCGCCTTCAAAACACTCTTGGTCATGCAACATTTATTTGTAGGTGCTTCGTTTTTCACTGGGTTCCTTATCATATTTGAACTCAACAAATTCATATTATGGTCGAGGAGCTTCAAAATCGTCCAATGCTATCATGGGCATCAACTTACATAGTTTAATTGTTATTTCCTTTTCTTATTTGATTATTATCATTCCAGAGCACAGGCTAGCTAAAAACAAGCCCACAATGGTCAAGAGGCAAACAAAAAAATTCGTCAGCCCAAACACCTGATAAAGGGAAACAGAAGATGGTGCAACCAACATAGAAGAATAGGAAAAGAGGGAGGAAGACAAAAGAAGAGGTGTCAATGAACCTCTCCACCACATATTCACTTGGCAATTCATCACAGTTCAGATAGGAAATGCATGGTTGGGAGAGAGAAATCCAGCAAAATGAGGAAGATAGTGATGCAGAGGCAGAGATTTTGGATTTTGTGACTGATCCCGGAAATACTAGAGGTCGCCTATCTCTTTTTAAAAAAACAGTCCACACATATTGGATTGTTAAATGTCTGATATCCAAAGCAATGCAAAGTTTTCATCCTACCAGAGAGAAGCTAGAACCAAAGGTGTTAGATCTACTGCAAGATATTGATAATAAGTTGCAAGACATCAAGGTTACTCAGTACCAAGTCGCTGATCGCATTGGCAGAATTGATGATCGTATTTGAAGAATGGAGAAGCAGATTCAATTACTGCAACAAGTTCATATGACAGGGTCCACTGCAAAGGATCCTACCCCAATTTAATCTTCAGATGGATAGGAGCTTAGTTTCTTCCATAGCATGAATTTTGGTTTTCTGCAAAGGACTATAGGTCCAAGCAGTTATTTTGATAACAGATTAAATAGTCAGATAACATATCAAACAATAAGTAGAATAAAACTTTTTCAGTTTTGGATGGATTTTAATGCATTAAGGTGGCCAATAGAGCTGGTTTCCTACGGGCAGGTTGAGGCCGCAAAATTTCTATCTATGTAACCTTCTTTTCAAAGATAAATAGAAAATAGCAAGGCACTACTAAATTCACCAAAAAAAATAAAAATTTCTAGAGCCGAGAAGAGGTTAGCCTCTGTTCTAGTTTCTTGTCCAACTAAGCGTAGAAGGTTCAAAAGGCTAGCCAAGGAAAAACAAATGGTAGAGTCTGTTGGGCATGTACCAGAGAGTGAACCTATAATGGAACAACAAGGTGACTCACTAAAAATTTGAGAAGAAGAGATATCCCATGTTTTGGAAAAGATGGGAACCTTCTTTTCTTCTGAATAGAATGAAAATTGTTGTGGAAATGTGGTTGAACCGGTTTTTCATATTTCAACCTCCACCCCTAATTCTCATAATACAAAAATCCTGTCATCCTCGCCCATCATGCATGGCCAAGACCATATAGAGGAATAATCCAGAATGATAAATGAATCAACATTTTCTAGAGAGGTGAGCATTCCTCATGAATAGAATTTTGAAGGTAACCATCACTATTGTTCTGATCAATGAAGAAATTCAAGCTCCTCCTAATGTTATTATGATGCCATCCTCACAACACCAATTGTAGAACCCACCGAATGGTTAACAGGGAAATACAAATGAAGAATTAAGTTATTGAAAAAAGAAAACTTGAAATTATGGAAGAATATGGAACAAATTAGGAAAATTCTTAGAGATTATGGCATAAAGAAAATGCAAACTGTGACAGGTGGTGATAATTTCTTTACTCATGAAAAAGTCTTGACTAATGAAACCCCCATTACTCATGCAAAATTCCAGAGTGAGAAAACATCCATTAATCATGCCGAAGTCTAGGCTCAGAAAACCTCCATTACTCATGTAGATGTCAAGGCTAAAGAAATCCCCATTACCTATGCATAAAATCATTTTGATGAGATTCCCACCCATTCTACGGGAATTTAGACATATATTAGTTTCTTTGTGGTTACATCTAAGACAACGAGCCAAATAGATCTACTGATGCAATTAATAATCTACACAAACTGAGGTGGTACTTCCTTAGTCTCATTTGATCAAGGATGCCATTATTCAAATGCTAAATCAGGAAGTAGAAAGGAAAAAACATCTTTTAGAACAACACCAAGAAGAAGTAGTACCCTTAGTAGAACATCAAGATTTTTTACAAAATTTCAAAACCTTGACCATCACCAAGGATGATACCCATGCCAAATTTAGAAAAGAAAAGAAGAAAACAGAAAAATTGCAAGGACATCTTCAGAAAGCACTAGAAAACATCAAGGAGATATGTTTTGTATATTCTGATGTATTGTCTTGTAGGTCTCTAGCCAAAAATTATGCCCTCTTTTTTCTTGAATGATATCTATTACTGAAAGTAAAAGCCATACGGACTGACCAACCTGTTGAGTTCAATTTTGTTTCTGATTTTAACAAGTGTTTTCATGAACATGAAAATAATGTTAGATATCTTTTATGTGAAATCTACATGCACAAATTTTTCTTGGAAGAACATAGGGATGGAAACCTCAGTCCTTTCATTGGGGATGTACAGTTCCAAGCTTTCATATCCTTTTGCAAAGAATAAAAATAAGTGGCACAAAGCCTATAAAATATTCCAAAGCAAAGAAAATGAGTTAGAGCTTTGGGTCAGAGGAGAACCTAGTATCCCTTTGCAAACTTTCATAAAATATAAAAGGTTCATGCATCTACCCAGAGTCGTTTCAGCATTGTCTCCCACACATAAATATGTTCTTATTTAAGGACTTGAGTACTTTGAAGACATCAAAGAAGAAGCCCTACAGGTAGCAAGGAAGCGATGGAAGGTGTCTTCTAAGGCGATTAAAAACTGAGAACCTTTTGGGTATAGGAACTTCCAAGCAGCAGCTAACAGGATAAAGCAGTATAATTATATGGTCATGTCTAAAGGAGTTACTTGGATTGGATGCTGATACTAATGCCTTGTCGTCTAGTATCCACCGGATGGGTATAATGTTGAGTATGAACTCCAAGAAGGTGCAGATAATGAAGCCTTCAAGATTCTTAGGAGTAAAAAAGGATTTCGAACTTATGGCGAACAGACTTACCCAACATAATCTTTAAATTTTCTACACGTGAATCATGTTTTTGCATGAGGACACGCAAATAGGTAAGTTGTGGGGTGAGGTTGGGCCATGGAAACAGTATAATTTTTCTCCTTATTTCCTTAATAATTGTTAAATTTTCAGGAAAGTTTATCCTCAACTTGTAATAATTCAAGAGAAAAAAATGATAAAATTAAGTCGAAAATGATATAGTTAAAATGAGTTTTTCCGATATAAAAAATCTTGTAAATCGGGTAAATCGTTATGCAGATCAACCTAAAGGAATGATTGTTGTTCCTTAAGATACCTAAGTGAGATACTGGTTGAGCCAACACCGTATTAGTAGTAGGTTACATCTCGATGTCTAGGCATGGTCAGAAAATGAAGATAATAGGAAACTGATTAATACTATACTGAGATTTATGGTTGAAGGAGCAATTCTGAGAATCTTTCGATTCTCAGGATAACTCTACATTCAGTTTTCAAAATTTAATGTATAAGACAATAGAGTAAAAGACAATTGTTTTTCACTCATTCTTAATGTTCTGATTTATTATTTTACTATATATTATATACATCAATCTGAGTTAATCCTTTTTGAGGGTATTCTGTAAAACATTTTTAGTAATGAAGTTGAATGAGATTTTACTTTAGAATTTTGGATTGAGTTTGTCTAGGTAGTACTATCGGAGACCGTGGGCCCAGTCACTGTAGGTTTGAATTGTCCACTATGTATCATTGATAGTAATATTACCTTTTGTAATTTGCATTTATTTTTCCTTTTCATTTCCCATAGGTAATCGATTGAATCCTGTATCTTGAATTTTGTTGAATGTTTTCCGAAGCTATTGATTTAATGGTGTTACATGGATGTAAATGTGAATGCATGAATTTGCGAAGCTACTTTTGAAATAGAGATTTTCTATCATTTATGTGATTAATAGTTTTCCCCCATGTATTGGATCTGCTAAGAACTAGATGAAGATAAATTGTGAGTTAGAATAGTTTCTTTCATCAGAATTGTAATTGCAAGAGTAATTGTTTGTTGTTATTATTTCAGCAATGGTTGAATTATGATAATGATCCAAATAACATTTATTGTGCACTTTGCCATAACCTAAGACTTTATTAGTGCATATACTTTGTCGATAGCCTTGAAATAACAAACAAATCCTAAGTTGATAAAATTAATGAGATAGGATTAAGATCGATTTTCAAGAGTCATCTTAGTGCCCAACATCAAGCTCAGACCTTATACTTTTTATGATTAATGATAGGAATATAAATGAATGGATAAGACATCAGTTAGCAGATAAGATATACTTTTTTTCTTTAAGGATATTTTTGTAGCTTTGTCATCAGTTTTATTTTATTTTAAGTTAAAAATCTTGATGTTTCTAACCTAATTATGTTTTGATCCACTTAGTGGATAGCTGATACAATGTATCTAGTCATGTTCTTTACTTTGCTGAAATGTATAAAACCAAAACAAGATATGGAAGTGTTGAAGCCCTGAAAATCGGGTCTACAACAAGGGGGATAACCACCCGGTCCGCACCTTGGTTGGTAGCTCATTTTCTGTTTGGTATAGTGGGTCCGACTGGGGATAATGGGACCAGTTTCCCAATATGTGTATGTGTGTGTTGAGAATTGATATTTCCTTTCTAAAATTTCCTAAGTGAAATTATTTTATTCTAATTATAATCTATAACATGCAATTGTATTCTAATTAAACAGAAATATCTAATTCTAAACTAACCCGGGATGTAATCTTTTCCTTATGCGATCTAAAATGATTTCAAACAAAAATTGGTAATAAAGATCATTCAACTGTTATAAGAAAAGAATTCAATAAAGATAAACCACTTCGTATAAAAAGTTAGACGAAACAGTTGTGAAAAACATATTGCATAATAAGCTATTCATATATTAAGCATAAACAAATAGCTATCACCATACAAAAGTGCCAAATGATAACTCAAGCATTCAAGCATTAATACATAAACAACTAAACATAAATATCACTTTAACACAAAGGCAGAAATAGTTAAGAGATAAAAGTACCATTTATAACTAGCTCTACTCATGAGCTTCAAGCAATAATGACTTATCTCTTCTTAATCCAACATCCACTAAGAGTACAAAAGTGCAACATCAGTAGCAGATATTAAACGTAGATATCAATAAATCCTGTTCCATTCATTCATCAAAACCTCCTCGGAGGGTGCAAAAGTGCATGTTCTGAGGACAGGTTTTTGACAAATTTCAGGACCCTTCTCTAAATGCATGAGAAGGGTTTAAATACTACTAACTAAATATAAAAATAATTTATTACAAAAATGTAGGATACGGTTTAAATGACTATCCTCTTTTTAGGCAAAAAATAAAGCAAAACTAATACAAATCTAAAATTAAAACTAAACAACTAACTACTTGTGAATCTGTTCTTTGAAATTGCAAGTATTCAACATTGATTTGAGAAGAGTAGGTTGGCCGACTTCAGACTTTAACTATCCTGTGAAAACGGAATTGGAAAGAGTTGGCGCCATATTTTCGGCAGAATTGATGATACACTTGAGAGTCATGCACTAGCGGTGTGGTTTTACCAGACACGCCCAGTAAGAATCCCAATTTAACTTTGTTAATCGTTTAATCAATTCTGCCTTTTCTTGAGCCTTCTGTCTCCAGTCTGTCCGCAGTTTTTGTGCTTTTGGTAGGTACCTTGGAGTAGTTTCTGAGATCAGATTTTCCTTTTGCAAATTTTCATTTATACAATCAATAATATTGCTTGCTGCTGTGGCTGCTTCTTCTGCCGCTTGGTCTGCTTTCTTGATTTGTGCATCCCAATTATTAAAGAGCATTTCTTTATGATTATCATTGATCATAGGTGCACCTGCTCTTTTCCCCTCCTCTGTTTCTTGCCAAGCCAAATAGTCAGTAACTCTTTTATCAGTTAAATCATAATCATTCTGTAAGTCTATGACAAGATTAATGATTTTATCACTTTCTTCACAATAAGAGTTCCACTGTGATATTCTTTGGCATAGTATTTCCTGTTGCTGTAGTAGTTGATCATTTAAGGAAATAGACTCTGTGATAAATTTTGTAAGCTTGGGATCATCCTTGTGCATCTCTTGCATAACTTGTAGCTATTTTTCTTTTTTAGCCAAACTGTTCTGATATCCTTTTTGCATTTGTTGGAAGTCCTGCTGTAATTTTTCAAGTTGTTTCTGTGCTTCATTGTTAACGTTGGCTTGTTGCAGCTGTTTTTGCAAGACCTGTACTTGATCTTCTTTCTCATTCAGTAATTTTCGTACCTCAGATTCTTTATCAATAGCTGAAGAGGCATATGCTCCTGTGATCTGAGATAATTTGGTGAGATTTTCAGTTGGATCAGTAGTAGGATCTTGCCATAAGACATCTAATTGTTCTACATCATGAGAGAGCACATTTTCCAATTTCCTTTTCCTCCTTTGTCTTCTTACCACTTCCTTGTGTTGTGGACTATAGAATACATCAAGAGGAGGAATTTCCTCTATTTTTAGCATGAGTTCAGAGGATGGGGTGATGGGAATATGTTCCATTTCTGAGACATTGGTAGTTACTGCTGTGACTATATTTTTTGTTGTCTGTACATTACTCACAGGTGTCTGTGTGTTATGTCCTTCAATATTAATCAAATCATTGAATGTCTCCCATTCCTTATCTAATTCAGTTTTGACTGATGGTTGCTTTACAATGAGAGGGGGAATATTTAACTGTGGAGAGGTTGAAACCTGTTGCTGTGAAAGCTCCTTTGATTGAGCAGTATCCCTTACTAACCCTTCACTTTTATCATGGTCATTATTATACCTCGTAGAGTGTTCAGAGGTTTCTCTTCCGGAATTTGACTTAGACTTGTCTGTACCTAAATTTCCACTGAGACTGATACTGGGAGTTGGTTCCCTTACGGACTCCAAGCGTAATTTATCCAAAGGGATAGTAGTTAACCTCTTTTCCCTATATATTTTGAATTCTTGAAATTCTGCTGGAGGAAACCGTATTTGGACTAAATTTAGAATCTCTTTAAGTGTGCCTTTTTCTTGGAACATGTCATCGAAAAGATCATCTTATTTAGAAAACACTCTTATCTTGACTGCAGTAGTGAAATTTTTAACAATATCATAGGGGTCGAATGGTCTTCTTGGAAACTTGAACAAATGTAAACATGTAATATTGTTTACTTCTTTGAATGCATGGCCAACATTAAATAGTGAAAAGGCCCCATAGGCCACAGGAAATTGTGGCCAAATAGCCTTCTTTTTGTC
Organism: Pinus albicaulis; assembly: GCA_034641835.2. Taxonomy (NCBI): domain Eukaryota; kingdom Viridiplantae; phylum Streptophyta; class Pinopsida; order Pinales; family Pinaceae; genus Pinus; species Pinus albicaulis. The sequence continues at coordinate 1,506,644,476 of CM076581.1, read as the reverse complement.
CTTCAAATCTTTAGTCAAACCTTTTTCTCCGCAGGTTTGATAAGAAATTTCTCGGGCCCTGATTTTATCAGGAACATACAAAGGTAAAACATGAGGAGAAGAAAAACTTCCAAATACCCTAACATATGTAAAAAATTCTTCTCCAAACCATCTCGCAACAGGAAGTATGTCTACTTCTGCTTCAGGAGAAAACCTTGGAGCGTCTTTATCATATAACATTTTGTACAAGTGCAACATGATTCCATGGCAAATCTTGTAAAAATAGGGAATGAAATTTGAATCCCACAATTCTTTGTGATAAACATGAATGGGTAGGGGATCTTGAGTTGTCCATTTCCACCCCATTAAAGGAAAATTATAAACATAACAGATTGAATCCATCACATAAGTAGATAAGTAAAAAGGGGGATAAATTCTCTGAGAAACAGTTCTTTTAGACCGATAATTCAAAATGGCCGTGGCTAAGTTGTCAGATAATATCTTAGCCCAATCCACAATAGTAGCATTAACAGCAACATTCAATAACGGTAGCCATTCAGATGAAAACTTATTAATGTCTGGCTTTCCAAAAAGCCTACAGAGCATAGCAGCAGCAAAGCAATACAGAGAAGTGAGAGAACCAGTACTATACATACCGTGTTTATCCTTCTCTAGTGGTTCATCTCTCCTTGACCAATCCTTGGTGCATTCTACCAGGTTTTCATTTTCTTTGGAAAAATTCTCCATGAAGTATTTGTTATAAGTCGCCCGTGGCTCTGAAAAATGATACATGAGTCTCAAATCTTGTGGAGTAAATGAGCCAATGAGCTCTTGACCCTGAGTCTTAAACTGTCTATTCATAATATCGGTACTGTCGAGTACCCATTTAACCATGTCTGTGTATGGAAGAATTCTATGTCTCGCTACTATCCGGTGCAAGAATGAACAAGCTATCTTTGTAATGGACTCATCATAAGACCCATGTGAGCCTGCAGTAGCTGTAACCTCCATTACTCTGGGGTTCTCTTCCTCAAGTAGGTTATACATGCCCTCCCAAGTAGTAATACTAGCATCTTTGTTATAGGCGGTGTCTGTATACAAGGGCGTCATTTCTTTATCTTCAGAACTCAAAGCCTTGTCATTCTTTCCCATAATACCTTGAATGCTGCTTTGTATAGTTCTCTGTTCTTCGCTCCTGTAGTTTACAAATTAAGTGAGAATAATGATAGGAAAAAGGTGACAGGAAAGTTTTAAATGCTGAAGACATATAAAATATACCACCTTACGTGAAATAGATATTTGATAAGAACGAAACCATATTTCATTAATGATTGACAACCAATTCATTGATTAACATTAAAGCGCATAACCAGGTCTCGATTTATGGAAAGATTTTTTGTAAAATGAGCCTTAAAGATCTGCGATAAGGTGATCTACAATTTGCTTCGCAATATCGCAAAATCGCAAAATAACAAATCGCAATATCGCTGGATCGCAAAATCGCTGGATCGCAACAAATGACAAATATTCGTTAATGTGTCCTTTCTGCAATTTGCGATATATGTGATCGCATATCGGCGGTTTGAGGTTTTTTAACATAACATAAAACATTTGAGGCATGTGATGTGATGAATGTTCTTTTAGTGCGTAGTTTCGCATCGCAATCTCACAATCTTAGAATTCCGCTTTTAAGGAGGTATTCATTACCTATTTGCGATGCGATATTTATTTTTAAAGAATGATTCTATCCTATCATAAAACTTAAGTTTTTATAGATTTTTCAAGGAAGATTCTTAAGTTTATGATAGTAAGTTTTATTGAAAAAGGAAATATAAGTACTAATCGATTTTCTAAATTTTTTACTAAGGGTCCCCACTTATTTAGTATTAGTGATGATACTAAATAAGAAGGGGGGTTGTTGCTGGCCACAACAGGAATAAAGGTTTAGAATTCGAAGAAACCATGTGTGTATGAACTTATGTTTTTTGAATAAAAATATCAATTTAGGAGTTTTTTCAATGTGATTCAGTGATTCATGTGATATGAATTTCAATTTATTGTGTTCCTTTTTGTGTATTTGTTAATATGAATATTTTATTACAGTCCCACTTTTAAACTAGATTTCTAAACAAATTCTCTGGAATTCATCTCTCTTGATGCTCTAGTTAACTGATTCTCTTTCTGTTATGATGGAATTAAACCTTATTTAGGTGCTCCATTTTTGTTTTTCTTCTCAATATTTTGTCAAGAAATCATTTTGTAGAGTTTCATGTTGTTCTTTGTTGCATTTGATTAGATATTGTTGTGTGATTTTCCAGTTTCTTCACTATATTACAATTGATTTGAGCTCTGAAATATGTACCTGCCTTTCCTTTGCTTCTGCAAGTGTCTTATGTAAGAACTGGTATTTTAGTCTAAAAAATTTGAATTATGGTTTTGGTTTCATGCCTCAATGGCCCTCCTTAAATCAACAAACAATTTTCATTAAATCCTATTTTCCTTTTCCAGATCTGGTCTCTGTAGGGTGTCCTTGAACTTCGATGTTTTTTAACTTTGGACATTTTTTTGAGTGAGGGAGCCTCCTCCAGTTATAAGGGACCATTTTCTAGCCCAAAGATATTTTTGGTTACCTTTGGGATTTCTCTCTTCAACCTGGAGAATTTTACTGAGTGTTAACACATTCCTCCCACTAGAAGCTTTTGGACCACCAAAATGTTTTTTTTACTCAACAAGTGAGGGTACAACTCCCTCATTTTCATGATATCTATCCACCTTGATTTTCTTGGATTTTTACCTTTGATCCCCACTCAAAGATACTCCAAATTTCCTCTACGTGAAGTCCTTATCCTCCTGTCAAGAATTGAGTCTTCCTGCAACTCATTTAAATATTTTGGAACAAAATATTCTATTTGAATGGAATCTGAACATTCTCTTCTTGAGAAAATATCATAGGAGGATCATACAATCTCAATTTTTCCACATTCACAACAGAATAAATTTGCATGTAAGGTGGAAAATATAATCGGAAAGTGTTGTTACCAATATTTTCCAATATTTTGAAAGGACCATATGTGATTGGCTTGAGATTTTTACCTTCCACTTGTAGTATTTCCTTGTTGATGTAGTACCAAACTTTATCTCCCACTTGGAAATCATGATCAACCCAATGCTTATCATGTATTGCTTTGTACATGGCTTGGCTTGGATTTTCTCCAACTATTCTTGTACCCTTTGATGCACTAGATGAATTTGTTCAATGAATTTCTTAAATTTGTCTACATCATTATGTCCATCTAATGCAATATCTTTACCAAAGATAAAATCCAAAGGAGACTTTTGCAAATAATCCAAACAAGCTTCAAATGGAGATACTTGTGTAGATGAATTCTTGGCACGATTATAGGCATGTTGGATGTAATGAAAATGCACATCCCAAAGTTTATGATGATTACCACAATATATTCAAAGGATATGCACTACTCTTCTATTTAATAATTTTGTCTAGCCATAGTTTGTGGATGAAATGTTGTACTCTTATTCAACTTTGTGTTCATGAGTTCCCATAAACTTGACCAAAAATTCCCAATAAATCGAGAATCTCGATAAAAAATAATTGAAGTAGGTAACCCAAAATGAACCCATACATTTTGGAAGAACATATTTACGGTCTGTTTAGCTGAAACTTGTTGATTACATGACGTCAACACACACTTTTTTATGAAATGATCCACTACAACATATAAATAATCATGACCTTTCATAAACATTGGTAGTCCCCCAAAAAAATACATAGAAATACTTTCCCAAGGATGATAAGGGATAGGAATTGGAGTGTATAAACACAATTTCCTATTTCTTGGCTTGATAGTAGCATACATAGAACTTTATTTTACATATATTGATACAATTTCATTCATGCAAGGCCAATAACAATGCCTTTTTATTTGAGCAATTGTTTTGCCTACACCAAAGTGACCGGCAATAAGAGAAGTGTGGGATTCGCTTATGACATTGACTCTTTCACCCTCTGGAACACATAAATTTCCAAGATGATATAAAAAAATTTTAGAACATGATAATCCAAATCTTAAACATGATTTCCTTGACTCAAAATTGAATACATATCTTTAAAACCTTCATCTTGATCATATTGTTCAATATAAATTTCATGCATGATTGAGTTATGCTTAATAATAATAGATGCATTAACAATAGGCCTTGATAACATATATGAATATTTGTTTTATATACCTTTCTATACCTGATTACCAAATGAAATTGTTGTACGAATCCCATCCATCTGAAATGTCTATCTTTTTGTAGCTTGGTTTGTGATTGTAAATATTGCAAAGGTTCATGGCCAGTATGAATAATCGTTTCTTTACCCATCAAATAATGCTTCCATTTCTTCATGCTTTGTGCCAAAGCATACAACTCTTTATCATAATTTGGATAGTTAATTACTACATTGGTAAAGGTTTCAAAATGATAACATATTGGCTTACCACGTTGCACTAAAACTTCCCCCATAGCATATTTTCCTGCATCAGTTTTAATTTCAAATGGCTACTTAATATCTTGAAGTGTTAGAACTAGTGATGTATTGATTTTCTCTTTCAAAGTTTCAAAGGATTTCGACTACTTTCCTACTTTCAAAGTGTGTAAAAATGCTACAATGAATGAGAATTTACCGATAAATTTTATCCAACATTGGGTTGCTCCCAAAAAGCTCCTATCCTTTATTACATTGTTGGGTTTAGGCCAATTCAAAATAACATCAACTTTGGACGGATCAATATTAAATTCACCCCCTCCTACCATATGACCCAAATAAACCAAAGAGGTTTTCCCAATTTCACATTTAGACATATTCAAATACAACTTTTCCTTTTTTAAGACAACTAGAACTTGTTTCACATGCTTGACATGTTGTTCACAAGTCTTACTGAAAGTTAGAATATCATCTAAGTAGACTATGAAAAAATAATCAAGGAATGGCTGCAATGCATCATTCATAACTCTCATGAATGTGGTAGATTCATTTCAAATCCCAAATGACATAACTAACAATTCAAACAACCCTTGTTTTGTCTTGAAAGCATTTTTCCAAATATCATCTTTAGCAATCCTTATCTGATTATAATCACTTCTCAAATCTAACTTAGTAAAATAAGTTACTTCCTTTAATCGATATATCAAATCATCAATGCAAGGAAGAGGATATATATTTTTTACCGTGATCTTGTTTAAAGCTCGAAAATCCAAACACATGTGCCATATACTATATTTCTTTGGAACCAAAATAATAGGAGACCCACGAGGAGATGTAATAGGACCGATGACCCCTTAATCAATAAACTCTTGAATTTTCATCTTAATTTCTACATTATCCAAAACTTACATTCTATACATGCCAATATTTGGAAGTGGTGCATCCTGTTGCAATTGAATATCATGTTGAATTCCTCTTTTTGGAGGTAACCCTTCAGGTTCTTGAAACATCTTGTCATAAGTGTTAAAAAATTCAACTAATTCATGCTTGAGCTTAGAATCACATCCTGTGAAAGCCTCATATTCCGCAATATATTTAGCTTTAATCATCAAAAACATAAAATTATTACTAGCATTTACAAGCCTTTTCATCTGACCAACAGTAAAAAGAGATAAGTTCATCTTCTTTCGAAGTGTTCTAAAAATATACTAAAATCCATATTTAAAAATATGATATTTGTTCTCATAAAGATAGAGTATGGATTTTCGGTCATACAAATATGGACTCCCTAGAAATATATCAAGTGGTAAAACATCAAGTTCTACCTCATCTATAAAATTAGCAGTGATGACAAATTTGAGTTACATTTTCTTGTCACTTGTAATTTGGCATCATCACATACCCAACCCAAAGGGTAAGGTTTTATATGAGGTGTAATATCTAAACTAAGTTTCTTGACAATTGCTTCAAAGATAATATTGACTTGGGATCCACTATCAAATAATGTATCAACCTTTGTATGTTTTGTAATGACCCAGATATGGAAAATATCACTTATTTATTTATCATTTTGAGATTAAATAGGCTTACTAGAAGAACTAGTACTTGCATTAAAAGATATACATCTCATTCCCATGGTTGAGATTTTTGTTTCATCACCTAAATCAGATCCTAGATCTTGTTGAGTTGTAGCAACAATATTTTGTTTACCCTTGTTATTGAAGATATTTGGTCTCAATTATCGATGTAATTTCCAACAATGGTATTCACCATGGTCATATTTTGAAAAATGTTATAGGTAAGTTTCTCTCCCTCTTTCTTGACAGTAGCATTATTCTTTCCTTTTCCATTAAACTTCCCATTTCCTATCTCCATATTTAAAAGGTTTCTTGTTGGTCTCTCGAGGAACATTCTTACCTCTTAATTCTAAATGAGTTCCATGAACACATACTTCATCTAGATTGGTGGGATAAAACATAAGTATAGTATGTCTCAAATAAATATGTAATCCACCTATATACTTAAGGATAGTATCTTGCGAAGTAAAATCAACACCCAATATTAATGCTCTTCTTCTAAATTCTTGTGTGTAACTTTGGACACTTTGACTTATAGCTTGTCTAATTTTTTTCTAATCCATAATTTTTTTTATCATGTAAGCTAATGGAAAAAATTTCCTTCTTAATAAATCTATAAAATCATGTCAAGACGAGATAATTTTAGCACTTTTCTTCAAATCTTCTCGAGTTCTGGCCTCCCAACAGATGAGGGTTGCACCTTCCATGAAAAGAGAAGAAAGCTATATTTTTGTGACATCATCATCAATATTTTGAATCCTGCAATAGACTGTTGAGAAAAATACTGAGAGGGGAGTTGAATTAGTATTTTAAGAAAAAAATAAACTTATACTTTATTCTGATTTCTGTACTCTACTTTCCTAAAGTAAACCTGTGTATGTAAGAAACTTTTATGCAGAAAACTAGCGTATATCCAGTAAAATTCTATTTGAGTTAAAGCTTCATATGTTTGTCTTAAACCAATATATCAATGATTCATTAGACATTTTATAAGAAGTAAATAAGTTCAATAAAAACATAATAATACATCACACATAATAAATACACATGAACACTAGGATTTAAGGTGGAAACCCAAAGTGGGAGAAAACCACCATTGTTGTGATCTTTGTCTTCAATTTTATTATGATGAAATTTTTTTTACAATATTGTACTGGAGTAGACTTGTACCGGCACACAGGAACCCACCTGGAGAAGGCTACAACCTTCACTCGTTCTTGAGCACCCACTGGAAGGGAGATCCAAGCCCCTAATCTCGTTTACCACCTACTACTGGCAGGAAGGTTCGACTTCCTCACTGAAGGTTCCAACCCTCAGTACCATTGTGGACCACATTTCATAAATATTCACACTGGATCCATGTGCTTCAACATATTACAACTTGTAGGCCACTTTTCATCAAATTTTCAGACTGGACCCACTACCATAATTTAATCCAAATACCATATATCAAAACTGAAACTAATCATTGTACCAAATCATTCAACCAATCCCCGAATCATTGAATCAAATAATTAATCACTAATATTCAATCACATAGAGCTAGTAGCATCATCAATACTCAAGACATCACTATCAAACCCATATCAACATGAAGACTTCATTGACAGAAAATGGAAACATAGAAAGACTAATTAGACTGATCAAACATATTCTTCAGTAGAAACCCTAGATTTCATACGCGCTTATCATAAAGAATTTCTGCATTTATACGTTCTTTTCAAGAATAAAACCAGCATACAAATCTATCCATACTACAGAATCGAAACTCTACAACTGACAAGAGTTTTTGTGTATGTATGCACCTTTGCAGAGACAAACCTGCATACAGATCTACAATTTCCAACTCATATTTATGCTAGAATTCAGAAAATTAGACACCTAGATCACGATGTATACATTAATAAACATCTGTCATACCTCAGATCTAAACAACCCATAAACATATCATACCATACATAGTCTTTCATGTCTAATGATCCTGATCCATCATTGTATTACCAGGTGCATAATTATTTCAGATCAACCACTCATAAATAGCCCATATCATGCAATCATACTTCATATCGAAGTATTCATCAATCACCCTCACACATGAACACTTAAACACTTGGATATTCATCTCCTTATATAGCTTATGCCTTAGCCAATACCATGAGTCAAAACCATACTATTGTCAACAATATTCTTTGACAGGATCAAATATACGTTGACATGGTCATTACTATGGGCTAATACCATGGTAAGGACCCTTGGTATTTAGTAAACCATAGAGCGCAAACTATACGCTCCTTTACTTCTTCATACTTGCATGTGTACGTGACTTTTCTTCACCAAACCTGCATATAAACGTCTTTTGTTCATCATACTTTTGTATGCACATGATTTTTCTTCACAGAACCTGCATATACACAAATTATGTTCTTCATACCAATGTATGCACACAACTTTACTTCACAGAACCTTCATTCACTAACTGGTATTTATTTCTCTCTAACATCTAAACTGACCTATAGATGCATCCTGTTGACATCTTCATCAATTAGGTTGATATCAAAAGACAACTGATCAAGTAGGTTTCCATCAAGGACACCACATTCATCATTATGCCAACAATATCCCCCTTTGGACTTGATGGAAACCACTTTGGTGTTTGATCAAAACAACCTGTAGATACCTATAGTGTCCCACCAAACACCAAGTTATTTTTCTCCGGCTTCGACATTAAGGGAAAATGGTTTCTCTTTTGTAGAGACATGAGCACTGTAGATCTGATTTTCACTATATACTGACCATGCTCCCCTGAAGCACATGTTGAAGCATCATAAATAGTTTCAATGAAGAACATGACTTTATGACCTTTCCTATCATCTATTAGGTCCCTATATTACTAGTTTAGTCCCTTATTTTTATTAGTGTATCCCCCTTATTATTATATTTGTACCCCTTTAACCCCAATATTGTTATTATTGTGCCCTTACATTATTATTGTTAGGTCGGCTAAGATTATGTTGTGACCCCATGGACTCCTATATATAGAAGGAGGTTTTGTCATTTGTATCATAGAAGAATTATTCATTTATGTAATGTAAAGGAGGTTTCCCCGTGAAGTGGTTGAATTATAAGGCGTTGATCTCTCTTTTCTTCTATTTTTGGAGTTGGTTTCATAACATTTGGAATCAGAGATTTGGATTTTGGGGTTTCGCTGCTCTGAACAGGTCATCATGGAATTTTCGCTGTAATTTTTTTTCTATGAAGGTTCAGAAGATGAAATTTTTATAGAGCGAATCTGAGATCTTGAGGAATGTCATGTAAAAATTTTAGATCTTTGTTCACAACATTTTCAGAGATATGATCTTTGGAAGTTAGGGTTTTTTTAGGCTCCCGAATTTCACCTAAACAGGTCATCGTGGAATTTTCGCTATAGATTTTTGTATAAAAAGGTTAAAAACCTCAAAATGTTGATAGAGTGAATTCAAAAGCTCTTGGAACGTCATGTAAAAATTTTAGATCTTGATTCGCAATATTTTTGGAGATATGATCTGTGGATGTTAGGGTTTTTTCAGGCTCCCGAATTTCATCTCAAAGAGGTGACCGTGGGAAAATCATCATAAATCTCTCTCTGAGCATCAGATTGGAATTATGTAAAACATGGCCAGAAGTACACGAATTTTAGTTTCCTATGTATCAATTTGAGAGACGAAGGAGGAAACAATGACATGTGGCACACCATACAAGTTCGCTCTACAAAGTTAGGTCATTGTGGGAGATTGGGCATAACTTTGTCTTGAAGAATCAAAATTAGGTCAGAGATGTGGCATTCGAAAGAATATTTAAAGGGATACTACATGACTGAATTTCATATATTGAAGATCCTAAATCACATAGATAATTTAGTTTCAATATCGAGCTCCTAAAAAGAAAGAAAACAATGTGTATTTGTTTTCTGAATTGCATAAGTATTGTTTGAAGAATCAGTTTGAATTGATTCCAAGGCCATATTGTAGAATAGATATCAGTATTGAGTTCTAAAATGCCCCTTGAAAAGAATTTAGCACCCATTAAGCCTTCAGAAGGCTCTACTACGACTCATGAAGATGAAGAAGTGCAACATGACATAACAATATTACAAGAGCAAATGAACCAAATTTCACTATCGCAAAGAGCAACAAAAAATGAAATGGAAGTTTTGAAGAAAGGTGTGGAAGCTAAGATGGATGGTTTGAAGAAAGGCATGGAAGCTAATATGGATGGAATTGTAATATTCCTAAAATTGGCATGCAGCTAATAGGAATATTAGATTTTGATTTTTGCACCTGGTAGATGAATAAATAGGAAAAGGACCCATATTTAACTTGTATTGACATAAAAACGATCTTGGTGTGAAAAGGGGATAACTTGGTGGCTGGATTTTTCACTTCCCATGTGTGAATAGGAAAAAGAATCATGTTGATTCAGTCAAGTTGACCAAGTCAACAGAGCAACATGGAGGAGCATTCTTGAAAGAGCTACAACACAGTTTTGGAGGGAAAGGAATCACATGGTGTTGGAAACCCTAATAGGTGGGACCCAAGGTGAGGAGGCTCAAAAACAATATAAGGAGGAAGATAGTAGACTTTTGAGGTTAGCTTATGGATTAAATTTTCATGTCTGCTTAGACATTTGAGCATTCTTCAGCTGTTGAGTTGAGTATGCAGTGTTGTTCAGCACAAGGCATTCTTGCTTAGGGATTCCTTCCCCTTCATTGAGAGATCACTTGGAGGAGTTTTGTTCTTAATTTTCCCACATTTGGGCTTGAGGCCAAGCACCTCCTTCAACTACAGTGTTATTCCTACAGTAGGAAACACTGTGTTTCTAGGTTTGCAGTGGGAGACTTACAACACCAGCTCTTGGGCTTATCTTTCATAGGAGGGAGCTCCCCTTGCTTTGCAAGATCTGTACAGGAGGTTCCAGAGCACATTTCACATCTAGGCATGTGGAAAAATTATTTTCCATCCACTACAATGCATTTTACTGTAGAAACTGCGTCATTTTCCAAAGTGCTGAAGTAGCAGGGTTTGAACCCTTGCTTGTGAGCTTATTCCTTGGAGAAAGGGCCATACCTTCTCCAGGAAAGATCTGTACTTCATTCTTCTTCTGTCACTTGTAAATTTCAGTCATATTTATTCAGTGCTACAATAAAACTACATTTTTCAGATCTAGATCTGCAGATCTGCATTTTTGTAAATTGTGCTCTCATGAAACCCTTGCCGGGTTGATCTTATTTTGTATAGAAAGGAAGGAATCTCCATTTTCTTAGCCATTGATGAATTTTATACTCTATATCTATTTTGTCTCATCATTTTATACATAAACCCTCATAAAAATAATGTTCTTTCTTCAGTACTTTCTGCATCAGATAGGCTATGGGGTTTGGGCTTATTTGAGGCATATTGACTTGGGGAGATCTGTTTATGTTGGCTAGAGTGATTTTTTTCACCTCTAATTCTGCATGTGAGTTTTATATGATGTATTATAAGGGATCCAAGTCCCATTCCTCATAGGTATAGTGTTATGTTCTGAAGACAGCTATTTTATGCCCTATATTGCTGCATTTCACCACTTGGGAAAGAGGATATAGGCCATATTCTTGCTGAGGTTCTTACATCTACTGGTGAGATGTTATTTTACAGCTAATGAGATGTTCTACATTTTCATGGTCATGATTTGCTGAAGCTCCAACTTTTGAATATCTTAAGATATTCCATTTGTTGTAGAAAATCCCAATTTTGGGATATTACAATGGTATCAGAGCTCTGCTCTTGGCTCAGCCTGTGGATTTGAGATCCAATCATAAGATAAAAATAAGAGGAGAAAAAATTTATGGAGAGGATGAGATTACTCTCATCGAATTTCGGATGTAAGAAAAAAGAAGAGAAATGCATTGAAACTCCAAGAGGGCTTCAAGGAGGAAAAATCTACAGTGAGACCTCTAGAGGGTTTCAAGAGGAAGAAGAAGATGCATGCATTTCCTGTTCTCATAGAGGAAGTGGGAAGCAAGAATACCACTTAGAACATGAGATCCTGAGTGGATATTTGGCAGAATACAAGTGCCAACCTAGGACTCTCAAAGAGATCCTAGATCTTCCTCAGTTTATCCAACTGAAAGAGAAAAGAAGACCATGCAGCAGCAGGATGATAAGGGGGAATAGATTACTATTGTCTACCTTTGATGGCTCACCCCTATGTACAACAAAATCTTGGGTGATGAGGTTAAGATCATTTTTCCTACTACATCCAGTGGTGGAAAAAGAGGTTGTGGTGATCTCAACGTTGCACTTGGAGGGTAAGGCAAGGTCTTGGTGGTTCAGCCATGTGAATCATGCAAGGGTGTCTACTTTTTTAGACTTCACTCAAGAAGTGATCAGGAGATTTGACAGTAAGAAGGGAACCTCATCTCCACTTGAGTATACCTTTACCAACGCTGTCACATTCATGAGGGGGCAGCGATCCATAGAAGCAGTTGGATCAACCAACACATTGAAGGGAGGGAATCTTCTAGCCATACAAGATGTTCCCAAGACTCACCAAGGTGTGCATAAATTTCCATTTCCCATCATTTTAGAAAATTTTATGGGAGGCTTTGGAAATTTTTCCTCACATGGTCCAAGATCAAAACACATTGCTGATGTGGAGCAACAAGCTTGCACAATGTTGTGCAACTTTGGTTTGATCCAAGAAGGAATAAACATTCATCCCTTTGCACCTTTATTGAGTTGCATGCAGCATGAGGTGTTAGAATGCAAGATTTTGGAGGGCATGTTGAGTTTTGTACCACTTTCTAATGTTGCTTTACCTTTAGCACACTTGGATTCTTTTGGATTCAAGAGATTGGTTGATGAGGGGTCTCTTCTGAAAGATCTCCAAGGGGTTACATCTCAACTTCCCATGAGGTGTAAGGAGGAAGAATTGATTTGGGAGATTGGTAGTCTTCATTGGGGAGATCCAAAAGGGGAAAATGATTGGAGGAATCCACACTTGGGTGAATGGAGGTGGATGGAGGGCAAGAGTTTGGTGAGCCACTCAAAAATCTATGACACAGGGAAGCAAGAAGAAAAACTGCAATGGCTACTCTTGAGAGAGTTTGGCCATCTTGGATCATACTCTTTTTCAAAGGGTATGTGGTGGATGGAGGCATGGCATGGCACCCATATGATGGGACAACATAAAACTTGTTTGTATGGGGCCTCTTACAAGATAACCATCATGATCTTATGCTATGGTTTGTATGAGGGAGAGATGAGGGAGCAACAAGATGTGTTTTTGCTGTGGTTACACTTGGGAGAGTATGGGAAAAAAATTTCCCATACTTTTCATGATATTTCCAGAGAGAAGGAAGACACATTCATGGTGCAAGGAGGCTACCCTTTAGCATTGGAGGATTATGAGAAGCTTCCATGTCGGAAGAAGATCTTCTCACATAGAAGCATGATGGTGGATGGCTTTGGCATGTGGAATGTCAAAGGGAGAAGTCATGGAGTGATAAGAGCCCTGTTACTAAGGCCTACAACGCTGTCACTTGAGAGCATGTTTCTATTGATGGAGTGTTCCAAAGGGAGTATGCATCCTCTCCTCTTGTAGATTTTTTTGAGAAAATTCTCATTGGAGGACTCACTCATGGAACTCACCTTCAGCTCACACATGATGCATGGTAGGAAATAAATTTATGTGCTTGTTGATTACTCTACTAAGTATTTGTATTTTCTCACCATATGTAAATAGTGCATTTCTCCACAAGAGAGCAAGATTATTTATGGGTTTCATGCTCACTTAAGGGTCAAGTTTTGTAATGTTGATAAACCATCTCTACATGACTTTGGGAAAGTGTTGTATTGTTTTGATTGGACACAGTTGGTATATATTGCTGCTTACTACTTCATAGTAGATGAGCTAACATGCATAGATGCAAATTATTTGAAGAACAACTTGCGACTTGATGCTCTGAATCAGCAGTTGAAAGGACTGCGCTGTATCCACCAAAGAGACCATGTGTATCATCCAAACTTACACATAACCTTCATCCATTTTCTGATTTGGATGCCATATGGTGATGATGTGCCATTCATCTTGTATGGAATGGTTTGGGTTGGCATGGCTCATTATTTTGGAGTAAGGGTCCTTGGAGACTCAATCTTCTTCTTGCCATTGGAGGGAAATCATGTAGCAGCCCAAGATCAGCATGCTCTCTACACTTTTCATAAGTGGAGAGGATAACAGTGTGGGATAGGCCTTCTTGCCCATCATGTTCATTTATTCAGCCCACCTACACTTCAGGAACCAAAGGTGGAAGAGATTCTTCATGAGTTTCCATATTGGAGGCTGACTCATTTCATATGGATGATATCTTGGGGATGGAGGTTTCACTTAGGGATGAGAATTTCCCATGCATTTCAAACTCTATACCTTGAGAGGACCTCTAGAGAGCACATATTTATCTCCTTGAGCATGTTAATTTTCCATGAGGATAGCCATTTGGGATGTACACCAAATGCTGATTTGTTTGCTTGAGAGAGGCACTATGGAGTTTCATTGTTAAGACAACATTTTATTCTTTGGAGAGCTCATCATATGAGGGTGCTACAGGAGGAGGGAAAGAGACTTTCCAGTTCTATCCTTGCAGTTGCTTGAGGACAAGCAACATTTGGGAGGGGAGGACTGTAATATTCCTAAAATTTTCATGCAACTAATAGGAATATTAGATTTTGATTTTTCCACCTAGTAGATGAATAAATGGGAAAAGGACACATATTTAACTTGTATTGACATAAAAATCCTCTTGGTGTGAAAAGGGGATAACTTGGTGGCTGGATTTTGCACTTCCCATGAGTGAAGAGGAAAAAGAATCATGTTGATTCAGTCAAGTTGAGCAAGTCAATAGCGCAGCATGGAGGAGCATTCTTGAAAGAGCTATAACGTAGTTTTGGAGGGAAAGGAGTCACATGGTGTTGGAAACCCTAACAGGTGGGACCCAAGGTGAGGAGGCTCACAAAAAATATAAGGAGGAAGATAGCAGAAATTTGAGGTTAGTTTATGGATTACATTTTCATGTCTGCTTAGACATTTGAGCATTCTTCAGCGGTTGAGTTGAGTATGCAGTGTTGTTCAGCACAAGGCATTCCTGCTTAGGGATTCCTTCTCCTTCATTGAGAGATCACTTGGGGGAGTTTTGTTCTTCATTTTACCACATTCAGGCTTGAGGCCAAGCACCTCCTTCAGCTACAACGTAATTCCTGTAGCAGGAAACACTGTGTTGCTGGGTGTGCAGTGGGAGACTTACAACACCATCTCTTTGGCTTATCTTTCAGAGGAGGGAGCTCCCCTTGCTTTGCAAGATCTGTACAGGAGGTTCCAGAGCATATTTCACATATTGGCATGTGGCCAACTTAGTTTCCATCCACTATAGCACATTTTACTGTAGAAACTGTGTCATTTTCTAAAGTGCTGCAGTAGCAGGGTTTGAACCCTTGCTTGTGAGCTTCTTTCTTGGAGAAAGGGCCTTACCTTCTCCTGGAAAGCTCTGTACTTCATTCTTCCTATGTCACTTATAAATTTCAGTAATTTTAATTTAGTGCTACAGTAAAAATACGTTTTTTACATCCAGATCTTCAAATCTGCATTTTTGTACATTGTTCTCTCATGAAACCCTTGCCGGGTTGATCTTATTTTGTATAGAAAGGAAGGAATATCCATTTTCTTAGCCATTGATGAATTGTATACTCCAGATCAATTTTGTCTCATCATTTTCTGCATAAACCCTCATAAAAATAATGTTGTTCTTGCTTCATTACTTTTTGCATGAGATAGGCTATGGGGTTTGGGCTTATTTGAGGCATATTGACTTGGGGAGATCTGTTTATGTTGGCTAGAGTTATTTGTTTCCCCTCTAATTCTGCATGTAAGTTTTATATGATGTATTATAAGGGATCCAAGTCCCATTCCTCATAGGTATAGCGTTATTTTCTGAAGACAACTGTTTTATGCCCTATATTGTTGCATTTCCCCACTTGGGAAAGAGTATATAGGCCATATTATTGATGAGGTTCTTAAATATTCTGGTGAGATGTTATTTTACATCTAATGAGATGTTCTACATTGACATGCTCATGATTTTCTGAAGCACCAACTTTGGAATATTTTAATATATTCCATTTGTTGTAGAAAATCCCAATTTTGGGATATTACAGGCATGGAAGCTGGAATGGAAGCTAAGATGGATGACATGAAAGAGAACATGGAAAACATGAAGAATTATCTAAAATCATACATGGAAGGATTGACAAAGTTGATACAAGAAATGTTTCCTAATGGTGAAAATATAGTAGAGGAAACTCATGATGAGAACAAAATAAATTGTAATCATGATTTAATAAACTCTAAAGTTGGAGGGAGGAACCACCATATTCCAAAG
This sequence comes from Pinus albicaulis, assembly GCA_034641835.2. Classification (NCBI taxonomy): domain Eukaryota; kingdom Viridiplantae; phylum Streptophyta; class Pinopsida; order Pinales; family Pinaceae; genus Pinus; species Pinus albicaulis. Next base: position 1,506,627,981 of record CM076581.1, on the reverse strand, counting down.
ATCGATATAAGGAATTTTGATGGCAAGGATCCTGTAACATGGATACTATATATGGAGCAATATTTCGATCTTAATAATGTGAAAAACACACAAAAGGTATGCATTGCAACTTTATATTTAGAACAAAATACATTTGTATGGTATCTATGGATTTTATCCCGTAAAAAAAATGTCACTTGGTCAATTTTTACAGAGGAAATGATAACACATTGTGAGGATACAAAGAGCAACACCTTTTTATCCAATTGATAAATCTCAAATAAAAGAGTTCAGTGGTGGAGCACATTGAGGACATCCAAAAATTGAATATAAGGGTAACTGATATTCTAGAGGAACACAGGATTGATGTCTTCATAGTTACTTTAAAGGATAACATCCATCATGAGGTTCGCATTTGGGAACCTGATTCATTGGAGAAGGCATTCAAGCTGGAAAGAAAAAATGAATGTAAAATTATGGCGACAAGGAAGCCTACCACTCACATCTATGAAGATGGAAGTCTTGCTACTCCTAGACTTCCACAACCTACAAGGTTGACACCACAATAATTAGAAGAAAAAAGAGAAAAAGGGCTTTGCTATAGTTGTGATAGAAAATACACTAAAGGTCATAAGTGTGCTGAGAAGAAATTATTTTACATAGATTGTGAAGAGGAGGAAGAAAATGAATAAGAATCTTCAAAAGAAGAGGATATACACCAGGAACCAACCATAGAAGAAGAAGTAATGAGTCCGACCATATTGTGTAATGCATTGACAGGAATTAAGACTCCTGAAACTCTCAAGATAGAAGGACATATCAAGAAGAAAAAGGCAATAGTGTTGATTGATTCGGGTAGTACCCAAAATTTTATTCATTGTAAGGTAGCCAAGGAATTGAATTGTTGCCTATACCCAACACCCGAATGTCAAGTGATGGTTTCAAATGGAGGAACTATAAATTTATCTGGAAAATGCCATAATATCAAGCTAATCATGGGGGAATATGTATTGAATAGTACAATGCTTTCCATTCCAATGGGAGGTGCTGATGTTGTACTAGGAGTACAATGGTTACAATCTTTGGGGATGATAGCTTTTAATTTTCAAGAATTTTTCTTGAAATTTTTGTTAGAAGGAAAGGAAGTCAAATTATGGGGTATCGTAGGGAATCTGGGAAAGGCAATAAGCTCTAATGTCATGACAAATCTTCTGAAGAAAGAAAAACAAGGATTAATTACACAATTATGCTCACTAGAAGTTCCAACATCAAAATCATCTATTTCTCCAGATATCCAAAAAGTCTTGGACAATCATTCAAAGGTGTTCGAAACTCCCAAAGTAATCCCACCTATTCATGATCATGGTCATGCTATTCATTTGATTCCAGGAATTGCTCCTCCAAACATCAGGCCTTATAGATATCCTTATGTCCAAAAGAGCGAAATTGAATGTATGGTTGCAGAAATGTTAGAGGTTGGTATAATTCAACCTAGTCAAAGTTCTTTCTCTACTCCAGTAGTATAGGTGCACAAGAAGGATGGATCAGGGCACATGTTTCCGAATTATAGGGAGCTCAATAAGCTGACTGCTAAAGATAAATTTCCCATTCCCGTGATTTATCAATTATTGGATGAATTACATGGAGCAATTTATTTTACCAAGTTGGATCTTCGTTCATGATATCATCAAATTAGAATGAAGACTGAAGATATTCCAAAAATATCATTTCGAACTCATGAGGGTCATTATGAATTTTTGGTCATGCCTTTTGGCCTTACCAATGCACCTTCTACATTTCAAGGGTTGATGAATCCCATTTTCAAACCCTTCCTTAGAAATTTTTTGCTAGTATTTTTTGATGATATACTAATCTACAACAGGTCTTATAAGGATCATGTTCAACATGTTGACAGGGTTCTCAAACTATTGCATGAGAAATAATTATATGTAAAAACATCCAAATGTTTATTTGGAGTACAAGAGGTGGAATATCTAGGTCATGGAATTCTTGTGATTGATGAATTATTAGATGAAGTATAACATGAATTAAATTATTGGTCTTTACATGACCTTTACATCAAATGATATATATGAATTTTATAACCAAGACCAAAAGACATCAACATAGCATCATTCAACCAACTACATGAGTTTCTTTAGAAATATTGAAGACATAATGCCAACAATGCATCAAGGCTAATGCTCCCCATGAACCTGTGGTACTCGTTCACTGCCAGATATGGCCACATCAAGTTGTACATAAAAGTATCTACATCATTCATAAAAGCATCAATGTCATGTTGTACCAACTCATAGATCATCATAACTCAAGACCATTCATAAGTAGCATAAGTAGTCTATAACCATCAACATCAACACAAGAGAATCAAATAATAATTGTATGAATCGTATCAGAGTCTTTTCTTGAGTTATTCCCACTGTTGCTTTGTTAGAGAAACATATATGTGACTGTATTTATAGGAACTCACGTATATGTGCGACCGTCTTTCATTAAATATGTGTATAGAGAGTAAACTCCTCAAATATCAATTTTTCTTGAAAGTATGAGCATACTGATCAACAGAGAGATGAAGCAGAGACTACTACCAATTTTTTTCTAAGATATTCAAATGCTTCACGTGGAATAGGTTCTGTAAATATATCATCAACTTGTTCTTTTGAGGGAACATACTCTTGTTTGACCTTCTATTCAATAACAAGTTCTCTTAGAAAATGGTACTTAATTGGAATGTGCTTGGTTTTGAAGTGCATAACAATATTTTTCGAAATGATAATAAGAATTGTATTATCACATAGGATGGAAATGGGTGGAGAACAAATGATTTGAATATACTGCAATTTTTGCATCATCCAGAGAAGTTGTGTGTAAAAAGATGCAAAAAAAAAAATTATGCTTTTGCAGTATATAATGCAATAGAGCTTTCTTTCTTGTTGAACCATGATACCAATCAGGGCCCCAAGTAAAATCAACCTCCGCTAGTTCTTTTCTGGTCATCAAAATGTCTAGCCCAATCTGCATCTATGTAAGCATGAGGAATAAGATATGCATATTTGGGATATGTTGTAGCCTCTACAACACCCTCCAAAAAATCCCACTTAAATTTTTTTTGGAGCCCCTTGAACTTAAAAATAAAAACAAGTAAAGAGTCTAGAAGGCTAAGTCGCAAAGTCGCAAATCTCCATTTTTTAGAAAACTGCGACTCCGCGACCTTGCGACCCCGCGACCTAAAGGTCGCAGGGTCGCAGGGTCACAAGGTCCCAAAAACTCAACCTTTAAGGAAAAACGCGACCCCGCGACCCTCAGGTCGCAAGGTTGCAAGGTCGCATACCTTTTGAATGACTCGAATTGCGACCTAGCGACCTCATTAAATTCCCGCACGTGCGACCCTTTTATATAAACTAGGTCGCTAGGTCGCATTTTTCACATGCGGAGAATAGAAAGAAATGGCTCTGACAGGTCGACTGGCGCATGCTTTTCCCGGGTAAGTTGCCATTTTTCCCTCCTGTTTTTTCCATTTTGGTTATTCTTGCTAAATCCCAGACATCCTCAGCCTTTAAATTGTTAATTTACCTCAACCCTTGTCTGTATGTCTTACTTAGGGTTTTATGATTCCTGTTTTCGCCCACAGTGCCCAAAATCATCATCATTTCTTGTCCAGACTTCCATGGCTACTCCCCTACTCCAAGAACTATCCCTTGACCTTGCTTGGACCCTTTTGGCTTTACATTATCCCAATTAAAGGGAAAAACACTCCACGCCGCACACACCCAAAACCCCCGGGGAAGCCCTAGCGCGACTTGTGACCCCACGACCTAGTCGCAAGGTCGCAAGGTCGCAGTTTCCAAATTGTACGAGATTTGATTCCCCGCGACCCCACGACCTAGTCGCAAGGTCGCAAGGTCGCATTTTTCCCGGTTTTGCTAAATTTGCGACCTAGAGACCCAACGACCTAGTCGCAAGGTCGCAAGGTCACATTTTCATACTTTTTCACGGTTTGCGACCCAGCGACCCTGCGACCTAGTTGCAAGGTCGCAAGGTCGCATGTTGGCTTTTTTTTTTCTCAATCTGCAACCCCGTGACCCAGTAGACCATTGTTTCAATTTTTCTTGTGTCCCAGCTAAAATCATTGATAAACTGTAATTGGTCTTTTATCATCATGTCGTTCTTATCATGGGATTCTTTCATGAATATGACAGGTGAACTTGAAGCAGACGCAGAGTGTATACCTGTTCTCTCAGATTTCAGCGACATGGCACCTCCAGTGTCCCGGAAGAAAGAAAAGCACGTGGTAGTGGAAGATGTGGAGATGGACATACCAGTGTCCCCACCCCCGATATACAGAGATACCCTTTGTACATTTGCAAAAGGGGACAACATGCGATGGTACCAAGTGTACCATGAGTTCGCCATAACGGAATCGGAATTTCCAGAAGACCTCTCAGATCGGGAGGTATACTTAGAAGTCAAAAGGTCCAAGCTACATCTCGTAGGTGCTCATCCGGCCATATTTCCATGTCCCGAAATGATAGACTGGATCATACAAAAAACAGATCCCAAGAAGTTCGTGATCTGAGACAGCGAAGGCAAGGCTTTCGCAACACTCGTAAGCTCGGATGCCCATGTTTACTAATCTTTGCCTCAACAGGAAGAAAAATTTACAGAAGAATGGGCTCTCGCCCATGCAGTCCCTGTAGTCAACACTATCAGGCAGTGGTGGCCGGAGCCCGACAAATTTAAAGTCAAGAAAGACCAAGAATAGCCAGTGGCCAGCTTGAGAAAGTATATAAATTAGTAGCCGCCATGCTTTGCAGATTGTACGGGCGCTCTGACGCCACCACCTTCGACGACACATGGGCTACTATCATGGAATATGTAACGGTGCATGGCACCCGTTTCAACTGGGCTAGTATATTGATGACCTCAATGCATACAAACTTGTCCTCGGCATTGGCCCCAGATGAAGGAATGCTTTCTAAGTTCTATATGGCCTCTTATCTATTGGATGCTGTCTGTGCAAGGTTGCATTTTGAGGGATGGGCACATAACTGGAATCCCATGCAGACTCGTGCAATTCATCTACAAACCAAAGTGTTATGGGAATCCAGGTATAAACAGGATATAGAACCAATTTCTCAAATATTCATCCCCGCCTTATTCAGGAAATTATTTGGCCAGGACGCCCCTTGCATGTCTTGGCGAGCCAGGGAGACTCTAGGCCAAGTGGTGCATTGGTTTCCGTTCGTTGAATATACTTTCATCTGAGTCTTCGGCTCATTCAGGGCACCACATGCTATGCCTCGCTTCGTTACAGACAAGATGCTCATACAAGAGGTATGCTTCCAAATGTCCTCGGGTTTCTCCAGTGTCCTATCCAAAGGTAAGAAGAAGCCCTAGCCCGCACTACCCCTCACTATCGACGCATACACAATTAAATATTTCAGAGAGGTAGGGGCTGAAGGAGAAGAGATTAAAATTTATCGCCTTAGGGCTTTAGAGTACCGAACATACGACCCGGAGAGGATAGTTCCCGAACACTGCAGGAAAGCCAAATTCAAATGGAACTACCAGCATGTAGAACGCCCGGGAGAAGATGAGAGAAGGAACTGGTACAATGCAGATAGACAACTTGCTCCGGGGGCGGACACTGGCCAAGAGGATCCGGATGATCAAAGTTTGGAGGAGAGGAGCCGTAAGTTAGGAGGTGCCTGTTCCTCTCTAGCTAAAAAGCCCCGGACCAGCACAGGGCCTGACACCTCTTCCCAACAGAAAGAAGTAGAGGCCAAAGCTTAGCAAGAGAAATAAAAAAGATAAAAGAAGACGAGGAGAAGTGCAAGAAAAGTTCAAAGGAAGATCAGAAGAAGAAGCAGGCCGAGGAGGCCAGGAAGGAAAAGGAGGAAAAGGAGGCGCAGGCTGCAGCAGAACAGGCACTCAAGAAAGAGCTTGACAAAGCAGAAGCTGAACGCCAAAAGAAAGCAGACCAAGCTGCTGCAACCGAGCGAAAGAGGAAAGACGAAATAGAAGCAGCAGCAGAAGTGGAGCGCAGGCGGAAGGAAGAGCATGAGAAGGCGAAAGTCGAGCGCCAGCAAAGGGAAAAGGAGGAAAAGAAGAAGAAATAAGAGGAGGATGAAATGATAGAAGATATCGAGGTGTCTCCCGTCGAAGTACCTCTAGGCGGTACAGGAACCATGCTCTCTGATGTGAATTCCCCCCAGGGGAAGGAGGAGGAGGTCTTCAACCTCACCAGGCTCACATTCGACCAATGCTCTTTCAAAATCTGGCAAGAGAAGAGAAGGTCCCTGGCACAAAGTCCTTCCGCCACATCCATGGTTGCGACTGAAAAATACATAGTCCTTGATACTAGGACTAATCCCGTGATGATAGCATCGGTAGGCATGGCTTTCGCTGCGGCCACGGAAGAAAATGTAACCAGAATGAGTAGAGAAATAATTTCTCTACAAAACAGACTACGAGCGGCGGAGCAGCAGGAGAAGAAGGCGGAACAGGAAAGGTCAGCGTTGAAGGAAGAGGTGCAACAACTTTGAAACAAGGCTCCCCCAGTCAATGAAGTTCCACTTACCGTTCTAAAGGAATGCGATGTATTAGAGGCGACGATGAGGCAGGTGTATGGGGAAATGTTCACCATAAAACAAACAGTCGCCCCATTGGTAAGAGCACGAGAAGAAACTAAGCAGAAGCACGAGCAGCTCAAGGAAGCCTCAGCTGCCTTAGATAAAATGATGGACTGGACAGTGCGATACCCTCAAGCTCCCGAGCATTTGCCTACGAAGGATTGGATCCATACACAAGATGCCAAAGTCCAAATCCGTATGAAGATGCAATCCAAGCACAAGCTATCCAAGGATTTGGACAAAGTAATGTCTTCATACGACCACCTGATCAGTGGCATAGACTCGATGCACACTCTTCACCACATTCCTTCGCTAGGGGCATTGGACGAAAGTAAGACCTGGGAGCAAGTAGATCAAGAAATCTAGTCATTTCTGCATCCCATTAAACAAGCTGCTGCCGCCCTTAAGCTTGCAGCATCACAAGAAAATCTGGGTCAGTTTCTTGTCATGCCAGTATGGATTTACACCAAGCTCGCCTCCCTTTCAAACCAGATCTCACAAAAGAAGGAAAATCTAATCCTGAATGCTCTGGAGTGCATGCATCGATTAAAAGAGGAGGTCCCTCTAGTCTCTCCCATAGCAATAGAATACCAGACCTGGCAAGACTTCCTCAAAGGAAAGAAGATTGATGTTCCTGATCTCTCTATTGAGCGCCCCTCTTCATGACTCAGTGGCAGTAGGTCGCAGGTCGCACTGCCCACTAGGTCGCAAGTCGCACTGCCCAATAGGTCGCAAGTTGCGCTCACTGTCTAGGTCGCAGGTCGCAATTTTCTCCCAGGTCGCAGGGCAACTCAACCGGTGGGCAGGCATAGAGTTAGGGAGCCCAAAGGTAAATTTTGATCTATAAAACCCCCTCAGAGAGAAATTTAAAAGGGACTTTTTGCTTTTGGAGACTCAAGATATATACAACATTGTATTGAAAGATAACACTCTTGTGCATATGAATACAGATACCTGTTAAAACTCCCTATGGATATGATGTGTTTTGGCTATGCGAACACTATGTGTATTTCTCATATAGTTTCAAATATCTTTTGATTAATGAAGCTGCACTTTTAATGGCATCATTTATGCATCATGGCTATCTGTGCTTGTGTTAATGATGTTCAATTTTTCATTGCTCTTTTAATGAATGTTAATGACCTTGTTCATTAGCATTTCGTTTTATCTTTCAGGAAGTAAAGGGGCATCTCGCCATAAAGAACTATTTCTTTTTTGGTCAGAATATTTCACAAGCATAACCCCAAATATGTGTTGCTAACGACACCTCCTTCGGCGTATATGCTTTGTTTATTGTCTTGCTACACATAGTGCTATATACGTGTTTAATGCATCAATCATGTATTCTGTATCATGTGAATAAGTGTGTGTCCGTAGGTTCAATCAAGTTATTTTGAGACCAAAGGGGAAGGTGACTTAAGCGGTAGCCGGACCCACACCCCGGACGGGATCCATATTCCAAACGATTCAAGGTCTAATTGGGAATTTCTACCGGGGAGATCCCCTACTGTTGGCCGGACAAATTTTCCCGTCAACAGAATTGGCGCTAGAAGGAGGGCCTAAATGGAAGCCTCCCAGCATACAACCAACATTCCATCACAAACTCCCCATGGGAAGGTCATAAACAACGAAACTATCCCTCCATTGGAAGATATTCCAAAGTTATAGATGCCGTATTATGAAATTACCGACGCACAGTTGAGAGCCTTGCGCTCGGCTGCCCGCAATCTCCTCAGGGATTTGCGATTTGCCCCAATCATGCAATTATTGTCCCATACTAGAACCCCGGCTGAAAACATCACTTGTAATGGTTCCCTGGTGAGCACCGTTCCCCAGTTGGTGAATCTCATGCTTGAAGACCTCACCGCCGCTGCTCAGCGTGACGAACCAATCCCCAAACTCCAAGACGGTGGAAGATTTTGGTCCTACCGAACCTTTTCCTGACCCTCAGCCCAACCAAGCCCAGCCTAACAACAACCAAGCACACCCCCCACATGGGGAAGGTGAGGGAGATAGAGGCCGAGGGAATGAAGGCGACAAAAATAGAGCTTGCAGAAACGAAGGCGAGGGGAATAGAGCCCGCTAGACTAGAGGTAGAGGAGATAGGGGCCGAGGCCAAGGAAACCATGCCAACAACCGTCACCCAAAACCAAATAGGCCTCCTGTCCACAACTGGGGATATATTAGAGACTTTCCCTACCATGAGAGACATCAAGATGAACACTCTCACCATGAGGGAGGAGCATCGGTGTCAAGTTCGGGGGGTGAATCTGAGCCTAAGTCTAGGCACCACCACCAGGCTAGGAGGGTGAAACCACTAGCCTGGATGGCCCAGTCCCCATTAAATCTTTTAGGCCCACTCCATGACATGCCTAGACACCCGGAGAAACACCTCCCCAAGTTTGATCCCGAGAAAGGCACCTTGGCTGAGGATCATATAAGCAGCTTCTATCTTTCCCTGCAAATCATGACGGTTCAGTCAGATGACGTTGCTTGCCGTCTGTTTCCGCATACTCTTGAAAACAAAGCGGCCACTTGGTACCGCTCCCTCCCAAGTGCCTCCATCACATCGTGGGACCAGTTTCGACGCGCATTCTTACAGAAATTTTCAGAAGACAAAACCCCTTCCATGCTCCTCACGGAGTTAAGCACCATTAAGTGCCACAAGAAAGAGAAGGTGAGAGATTTCAATCAGCGTTTTGCTACTATACTACAAAAATTTCCCCCAAACCTGGCACTGGACGACTCCATTACCATTGACTATTACACAAAATCTCTCCCTAGGGATGTCACTGTCTTCGTGAAACGCGAAGCCTGACCCACCCTCGAAGCCAACTATGCAGTCGCCCTCACCGTAGAAAGAGACATGCTTTCTATAGGAGCCATCGATCATGAGGGGAGGGACGACCACAAACCAATCGCGAAAAGAGGTCAGCCCGCCACAAGCAAAACTGCGGACAAGGATAAGGACGCTTTTGACTTTGAGAGTATAGCAAAGACCCTCAAGCTATTGACAAATGAAGTCTCTAACCTAAAGAGGAAGGGTACAGAATCCACGACTAATGCCAAGGCACCTAAGCCTTTTTTCAGAAAGAGAAATCCCAACACCAGCCGACCTCCCTCCAACCCGAACACGGTTCTCAACGTGGAAGAGATAGGAAAAGATAACTTATGTTCTTTCCACCAGGCTGCCCACTCTGAAAAAAAATGCCCACAGTGGATTGGCAGCAAGACCGCAGTGGTAAACCAGCTTTTGGATGATCAAACTCCAGGGGACGCGAGGGAGGATGATGTTTCAGACCACGATGAAGAGTTGCCCCCGGATGAAGAACCGACGTCCTCAGTTCTTGCGTTCGACGTTATTCGAGGGGAAAACCATCTTACAGTCACCGATATCAACATGGCAGGCAATCCTAAGGCCCCACCTGTAAGAAACTACAGCCTTAGGAGAAAAGGACCGGTTCCCGAACCATCCTTTGAAGAGAAGAAAAGGGATTTCTTAAGGAAAATTCTGTCGCTGGGGAATGAGCAACAAGCTGCCCCTAAGAAGCCCACAAATGACAATACCCGAGCAAATTAGAAAAGCAAGCTCCCCATGGTGTCCACCACAACCACTACCGAACCCAGTCCCCAATCCGATTCCACATATAACATTGTAGAGGACATGAAGAAAACCAGAGCTAACATATCCCTCTATGAGCTTGCTGGCATCTCGAATCAACGAGAACTCATTCTTAAAGCCTTCGCCAATACCTCAACTACTAAGCCTGTGAGCAACACCTCCGCGCAACCCAGTCCAAGTGTTCAGTCCATCGTAAACGCCATCAGTGAAAATTCCAGGGGGTCTAATCCTCCTTTCCTCCTCTCTTTTGAGATCTTCAACTTCGACGTCCATAATTGTCTAGTTGACTCCGGCGCCTCCACAAACTTCATGCCACTATCTGTTTTTAAGAAACTGAACATCCGCCCAGAGAAAACCGACGCAAGGATCATTCAACTTGACATATCTCAAGTGCCAGCCGTAGGAGAATTGAATAACGTCATCATTCGCCTCTCGTCCGACTCTAGAGTCCACCAATATATCGACATTGTAGTCGTTGACATTCCGGAAGCCTACGGCCTATTACTTAGTAGGGACTGGTCCAACAAGCTGCAAGGATATTTTGCCACTGACTGGTCCCACCTTTGGCTTCCTTACAAGGGCCAGAATAACCAAATCAGGGTCGAAAGCGAACCTTATATGAAACATACTGTGACTGATTTGGATGCTACAAATGAACCCATCAGTTTTTCCCAGGAGGAGCTTGGCATGTGCTTCTTGGAAGCCATTTTTGGATGTTATCACCCCCCTCAATCTCCAGTAGATCCCAAGATCCAGTCTGAATTAACACTCGTCGCGGAAGATCAAGCCATTCCCGTCTCACACCAAACTAAATTCCTGCCCCAACCTACAACCCCAAAGGAGCTAGAAAACGATGTATGGACTTTGTACTATGACGGTTCCAAAACTCTTCACGGAGCTGGTGCGGGCTGCATCTTGCTAGACCCCCAAAAGAACAAATTCTTGATATCATGTCAGCTTGAGTTCCAATGCATGAACAATACTGCTGAATATGAAGCTCTAATCCTCGGACTCAAGAAGGCATTGGATTTAAAGGTAAGATGCTTACAAGTTATCTGAGATTCCGAGATCATTACGCGACAGGTACGCAATACCATTCATTTTTTATCTCCGCATTTGAAGGCTTATCAGAAAGAGGTATGGCGTCTTATTTCTGCTTTCGATGCTTTTGGAATTAAATCTGTTCTTAGAATGCACAATACAGCAGCTGATACTCTGGCTAATGCCGCTGCTAGATTTACCCCTTTGAGGGAGGGTTTTTCTATTGAAGTTATATATAAACCCTTCGTGCCAGATAATATTACTAATTGACGCGTTTTTAATGATGATCAACAGATCTTGGATTTCATGCTCAACTCTAAAGTATTCAAAGACGCGGCAATAGATGAGGCGGATCATGATCAGGCCTTGCAGGAAGAGCGTGATAAACGTAAAGAGAACCCCATTCCCAAGGGGGTAGTGTCACTGGAAAAGCTCTTTGATCTGCAAAGCCGATTCCGCGGCCCCCCAAATACCAAAGTACAAAGCTCCATCCTGGCACATCGGCAAGTGAATTTGGGATCAGAAGAAAACCCGAAGTTCATTAACCTCGGGAAATATTGTACCAACGAAGAGACGCAGTCATTCACCCAACTATTTCGGAAGTATCGAGACATATTCTCTTGGACGTATAATGATTTACATATGTACGATACTCAGATTATTCAGCACATCATACCCATGAAAGAAGGTGTAAAGCCATTCCAATAGAAGCTCAGAAAGGTACACCCTACTTTGGAACCGATGATTCTGAAAGAACTCAAGAAACTATTGGATGCACGCATTATCTTTAAAGTTCGTCACTCCACATGGGTATCAAATTTGGTCCCGGTACGGAAGAAGTCTGGTGAGATCCGCTTATGCGTGGTTTTCAGGAAATTGAATCGAGCCTCTAACAAAGACAATTACCCAGTGCCACCCATGGAACAAATATTGCAAGCTGTGTCTGGATTTGAGATGTTCTCCTTGTTGGATGGATTCTCTGGTTACAACCAGGTGCTGGTAGCCGAACTGGACAGATTGAAAACTACCTTTCGGACCAAATGGGGAACGTTCACTTTCAGACGCATGCCTTTTGGCTTGATAAACGTGGGGGCAACCTTCCAACGGGCCATGGATATAGCTTTCCGCGGTTTGATAGGGCAGAGCATGGTAGTCTATTTGGACGATGTCACCGTGTTCTCAAAACACCGGGGCGATCATTTACGCCACCTCAAACAAATCTTCGAGAGGTGCAGAAGGTACGGGATTTCACTCAACTCGAAGAAGAGTGTCTTCACTGTGGCGGAAGGAAATTTGCTGGGCCACATCATAACTAAGCAAGGAATTGTAGTAGATCTAGAGTGGGCGAAAGCCATTTCCCAGATTTCCCCCCCGAGCAGTAATAAATCAATGCAATCTTTCCTGGGAAAAATCAACTTTATCCGTAAATTCATATCAGATTTCGCCCAGATAGTCAAGCCTTTGCAGGAAATGATAAAAAAGAATGCGGATTTCCAATGGAATATGCCAGAGAAGGAGGCTTTGGCCAAAATCAAGCAGGCCATAGCTGAAGCGCCATCCCTTCAAAGCCCAGACTTTAGTAGAGGTTTTATCCTATATACTTTCGCTTCAGATTCATCATTCGCAGCTGTCCTCACGCAGAAGGATGGCAACAATGATGAACGACCTATTTCCTTCATGAGCACTGGTTTACAAGGGGCTGAATTGAACTACCCTGAAATCGAAAAGCAAGCTTATGCGGTCTATAAAGAAGTTAAGCATTTCAGGCCCTACATCTTGAAAAACCATGTCACGGTTTTCGTCCCACACCCAGCTGTCCGCTCATTGTTTGTGCAGCAGGAGCTAGGTGAGAGGCGAGGAAATTGGGTGGCGTGCCTGCAAGAGTATGATTTAGAGTTCAAACCAGCACACACTGTGAAAGGGCAAGGTTTATGCCGTATGGCTGTGGACGCTGCAAGTTCCCATGGAGTTGAAGCTGAAGAAGAGTGTTGGGAACAAGAAATCGATATGTACCAGAGTGACCACGTGCCTTAGCAGAGTAGCCTTTCTTGGTACTCTGACATTTCAAGATACTTTGGACCCTGCTCTAACTGCCCGGCAGAAGCGCGCGATAAGACTCAAAGCTGCATCTTACCAGCTTACCCAGGGGAAGCTTTTCAAGAAAAATTATGATGGGGTCATTTTACGCTATTTAGAACATGATGAAGCGCAGAAAATATTGACCGAGCTACACGACGGGCCAGCTAGGGGTCATTTTTCCGGAGATACCACCGCCCATAAGATAATGCGCGCAGGATACTATTGGCCGACCCTTTTCAGAGACGCGCATGCATATGTCCGGAAGTGCATCCAGTGTCAGAAATTCACAAAATGAGAAGCGCGGCCGGCCGTCCCCTTATTGTCGGTAGCAGTGGAAGAACCTTTTCAGCAGTGGGGCTTCAACGTCATTGGCGAAATCATGCCTCACTCTTCCAAACAACACCGGTACATTCTTACAGCTACTGATTATTTTACCAGGTGGGTCGAAGCAGCACCTTTACGCCAAATCAATGACCAGGAGGTAATATAATTCGTCACTCATTCCATCATCACCAGGTTTGGCGTTCCAACTTCCTTGGTTTTTGATAATGCAACTTAATTTTCATCTTTTAAATTATATGATTTTTCCCTCGAAAACGGTATTGTCCTTAAACATTCTGCAAATTACTATCCCCAAGGAAACGGTTTAGCTGAATCGACTAATAAAAATTTGATTCGCATCATTAAGAAGACCCTGTTGTCCCACCAGCGCAACTGGCACAACGCCCTTAACAATGCACTTTGGGCCGACCATGTCACGCCCAAGTCCTCCCTAGGCACCTCTCCTTATTTTCTCGTGTATGGAAAATAAGCTATTCTTCCTCCCCACTTATCTCTCCCTGCCCTTCAGCTATCCCAGGAATGTCATGGTACCCCATGCCCTACCTTTCAGACTCGAATTGACACCCTACTGAAGTTGGAGGAGGAAAGAAAAAAAACCTGGGAAAATTTCTCCATCCACCAAAGCCGAATCAAGAGATGGTTTGATAGAAGATTCGCAGGGAATAAAAAATTTGAGGTAGGAGACCTGGTCCTAAAATGGGATAAATCTCACAAAGAAAAAGGAAAACATTCTAAGTTCCAAGCACTATGGACAGGTCCTTTCCAAGTTAAATAAAAATTAGGTTCCCATACGTTTAGACTGCAAACCCTTGAGGGAAGAGTCAAGGTCCTCCCGGTAAACGGCCGTGACCTCAAACATTATTTCACCTAGCAACCCTTGGAGGGCTATCTTATCCTTGTACCATAGTTTCCGTTTAATCCCTTTTGAAACTCAAAATAAAAATAAAAAAATAAAAAAAATATTTTTTTTAAAAACGGAAGGTCTTGTCAAAACTACGCATTTGGCACACTGCAACAGGTTCTATGCTGATGGAAGGCCTTTTTCCTGATAGACACAAAGGTGGTAAAGGCTTGCTTGTTACCGGAACCTAAAGGCAGCATATGATCTAGCTCAAGTCATCAAGCGGGAGCCCACCTAGCAAGTTTGAGAGGGTGTCTACAAAATAAAGTGAAATGCAATGGTAACTAGATCGGAAGGGAAAAGAGGTACTCCATGTTATGTCAGGGCATCCGGGAAAAACCAAAGTCCTCAGACCAGACCAGGAACAACCTCTCTGCAACCGAAATAAGTCGGGATCCCTCATCCGCCCAAGGCAAAAAATTGCCCATCTCAATTAAGTGCCACAAGCACATCTAAATAAGTGCCCCAGGCACATTCAAAAGAAGTGCAATATCACACTAATAAAGGGTAAAGGATTGAGAAAGGCTTCCTGCGTAGAGAGGTGATGTAGCGACTCCGCTGGGGTACTGACCAGGCTCGCTGGTAGCAGAGAAACATTCACGATTCCTAGGCAGTGACTCCGTCGGGACCGAAAGGTTCGCTGCCAGCGGAGCAACACGATGAGGACAAAATAATCGTACTGGATCTTGTAGCTACTTGGAGTCCTCCAACCCTTTCAGTCTGGAGACCTGAAGGAATGAATTTTTGGTTAATTAGCGCCCAAACAAGCCAGCAGGATGAGCAACCTCGCGAGGTGCCAAAAAGCTAGGCAATGTTGACCTTGAGGTAAAAGAAACAGCGAGCGAAAGCCCCTCCCTCCCCCCTCCAAGGCTGACTATTGGCAGAGAATCTGGATTCGTCCAGTGAATCGCCATTTGTTGTAGCCTCTACAACAACCTCCAAAAAACCCCACTTAAAATTTTTTTTGGAGCCCCTTGAACTTAAAGAAAAACCAAGTAAAGAGTCTAGAAGGCTAAGTCGCAAAGTCGCAAATCTCCATTTTTTAGAAAACTACGACTCCGCGACCTTGCGACCCCGCGACCTAAAGGTCGCAGGGTCGCAAGGTCGCAAGGTCGCAAAAACTCAACCTTTAAGGAAAACCGTGACCCCGCGACCCTCAGGTCGCAAGGTCGCAAGGTTGCATACCTTCTGAATCACTCGAATTGTGACCTTGTGACCTCATTAAATGCCCGCACATGCGACCCTTTTATATAAACTAGGTCGCTAGGTCGCATTTTTCACATGCGGAGAATAGAAAGAAACGACTCTGATAGGTCGACTGGCATGCGTTTTTCCCAGGTAAGTTGCCATTTTTCCCTCCTGTTGTTTCCCTTTTGGTTATTCTTGCTAAATCCCAGACATCCTCAGCCTTTAAATTGTCAATTTACCTCAACCCTTGTCTGTATTTCTTACTTAGGGTTTTCTGATTCCTGTTTTCCCCCACAGTGACCAAAATCATTATCATTTCTTGTTCAGACTACCATGGCTACTCCCCTACCCAAGAACCATCCTCGACCTTGCCCTCGGGACCCTTTTGGCTTTGCATTCTCCTTTGCCAGCGGGAAAACACCTGGCCGCCGCGTGCGCCCGGTGCCTGTCTTGAGCCCTAGCGCGACTTGCGATCCCGCGACCTAGTTGCAAGGTTGCAAGGTTGCAGTTTCCAAATTGTTCGATATTTGATACCCTGCGACCCCGTGACCCAGTCGCAAGGTCGCAAGGTCGCATTTTTCCCGGTTTTGCTAAATTTGCGACCTAGCGACCGAGCGACCTAGTCGTAAGGTTGCAAGGTCGCATTTTCATACTTTTTCATGGTTTGCGACCCAGTGACCCTGCGACCTAGTCGCAAGGTCGCAAGGTCGCATGTTGGCTTTTTTTTTCTCAATCTGCGACCCCGCGACCCAGTAGAACATTGTTTCAATTTTGCTTGTGTCCCAGCTAAAATCATTGATAAACTGTAATTGGTCTTTTATCATCATGTCGTTCTTATCATGGGATTCTTTCATGAATATGACAGTTGAAATTGAATCAGACGCAGAGTGTATACCTGTTCTCTCGGATTCCAGCGACATGGCACCCCCAGTGTCCCGGAAGAAAGACAAGCACGTGGCAGTGGAAGATGTGGAGATGGACATACCAGTGTCCCCACCCCCGATATACAGATATACCCTTTGTACATTTGCAAAAGGGGACATCATGCGATGCTACCAAGTGTACAATGAGTTCGCCATAGCGGAATTGGAATTTCCAGAAGACCTCCCGGATCGGGAGGTATACTTAAAAGTCAAAAGGTCCAAGCTACATCTCGCAGGTGCTCATCCGGCCATATTTCCATGTCCCGAAATGATAGACTGGATCATACAAAAAATGGATCCCAAGAAGTTCGTGATCCGAGACAGCGAAGGCAAGGCTTTCGCAACGCTCATAGGCTCGGACACCCATGTTTACTACTCTTTTCCTCAACAGGAAGAAAACTTTACAGAAGAATGGGCTCTCGCCCATGCAGTCCCTGTAGTCGAAACTATCAGGCAGTGGTGGGTGGAGCCCGACAAATTTAAAGTCAAGAAAGACCAAGAATATCCGATGGCCAGCCTGAGAAAAGTATATAAATTATTAGCCGCCATGCTTTACAGATTGTACGGGCGCCCCGACGCCACCACCTTCAATGGCACATGGGATACTATCATGGAATATGTAACGGTGCATGGCACCCATTTCAACTGGGCTAGTATATTGATGACCTCAATGCATACAAACTTGTCCACGGCATTGGCCCCAGATGAAGGAATGCCTTCTGAGTTCTATATGGCCTCTTATCTATTGGATGTCGTCTGTGCAAGGTTGCATTTTGAGGGATGGGCACATAACTAGAATCCCACGCAGACCCGTGCAATTCATCTACAAACCAAAGTGTTCTGGGAATCCAGGTATAAACAGGATATAGAACCAATTTCTCAAATATTCATCCCCGCCTTATTCAGGAAATTATTTGGCTAGGATGCCCCTTGCATGTCTTGGTGAGCTAGGGAGACTCTAGGCTGAGTGGCGCATTGGTTTCTGTTCTCTGAATATACTTTCATCCGAGTCTTCAGCTCGTTCAGGGCACCACATGTTATGCCTCACTTCGGTACAGACAAGATGCTCATACAAGAGGTATGCTTCCAAATGTCCTCGGGTTTCTCCAGTGTCCTGTCCAAAGGTAACAAGAAGCCCTGGCTCGTGCTACCCCTCACTATCGACGCATACACAGTTAAAGATTTCAGAGAGGTAAGGGGCTGAAGGAGAAGAGATTAAAAGTTATCGCCTTAGGGCTTTATAGTAACGAAAATACGACCCGGAAAGGATAGTTCCCGAACATTGCAAGAAAGTCAAATTCAAATGGAACTACCAGCATGTAGAATGCCCGGGAGAAGATGAGAGAAGGAACTGGTACAATGCAGATAGACAACTTGCTCCGGGGGCGAACTCTGGCCAAGAGGATCCGGATGATCAAAGTTTGGAGGACAAGAGCCGTAAGTTAGGAGGTGCCTCTTCCTCTCTAGCTAAAAAGCCCTAGACCAGCATAGAGCCTGACACCTCTTCCCAACAGAAAGAAGTAGAGGCCAAAGCTCAGCAAGAGAAATAAAAGAAGATAAAAGAAGACGAGGAGAAGCGCAAGAAAATTTCAAAGGCAGATCAGAAGAAGAAGCAGGCCGAGGAGGCCAGGAAGGAAAAGGAGGCGCAGGCCGCAGCAGAACAGGAACTCAAGAAAGAGCTTGACAAAGCAGAAGCTGAACGCCAAAATAAAGTAGACCAAGCTGCTGCAGCCGAGCGAAAGAGGAAATCCGAAATAGAAGCAGCAGCAGAAGCGGAGCGCAGGCGGAAAGAAGAGCATGAGAAGGCGAAAGTCGAGCGCCAGCAAAGGAAAAAGGAGGAAAAGAAGAAGAAAGAAGAGGAGGATGAAATGATAGAAGATATCGAGGTGTTTCCCCTCGAAGTACCTCTAGGCGGTACAGGAACCATGCTCTCTGATGTGAATTCACCCCAGGGGCAGGAGGAGGAGGTCTTCGACCTCACCAGGTTCACATTCGACCAATTCTCTTTCAAAATCCGGCAAGAGAAGAGAAGGTCCCTGGCACAAAGTCCTTCCGCCGCATCCACGGTTGCGACTGAAAAAGACATAGTCCTTGATACTAGGACTAATCCCGTGATGATAGCATCGGCAGGCACGGCTTTCGCTGCGGCCACGGAAGAAAATGTAACCAGAATGAGTAGAGAAATCATTTCTCTATAAAACAGACTACGAGCGGCGGAGCAGCGGGAGAAGAAGGCGGAACAAGAGAGGTCGGCATTGAAGGAAGAGGTGCAACAACTCCAAAACAAGGCTCCCCCAGTCAATGAAGTTCCACTTTCCGTTCTAAAGGAATGCGATGTATTAGAGGCGACCATGAGGCAGGTGTATGGGGAAATTTTCACCATAAAACAAATAGTCGCCCCATTGGTAAGAGCACGAGCAGAAACTAAGCAGAAGCACGAGTAGCTCAAGGAAGCCTCAGCTGCCTTAGACAAAATGATGGACTGGACAGTGCGATACCCTCAAGCTTCCAAGCATTTGCCTAAGAAGGATTGGATCCATACACAAGATGCCAAAGTCCAAATTTGTATGAAGATGCAATCCAAGGACAAGCTATCCAAGGATTTGGACAAAGTAATGTCTTCATACGACCACCTGATCAGCCGCATAGACTCGATGCACACTCTTCACCACATTCCTTCGCTAGAGGCATTGGATGAAAGTAAGACCTGGGAGCAAGTAGATCAAGAAATCTATTCATTTCTGCAGCCCATCAAACAAGCTGCTGCCACCCCCGAGCTCGCAGCATCACAAGAAAATCTGGGTCAGTTTCTTGTCACGCCAGACTTATGGATTTACACCAAGCTCGCCTCCCTTTCAAACCAGATCTCACAAAAGAAGGAAACTCTAATCCCGAATGCTCTGGAGTGCATGCATCGGTTAAAAGAGGAGGTCCCTCTACTCTCTCCCATAGCAGTAGAATACCAGACCTGGCAGGACTTCCTCAAAGGAAAGCAGATTGATGTTCCTGATCTCTCTATTGAGCGCCCCTCTTCATGACTCAGTGGCAGTAGGTCGTAGGTTGCACTGCCCACTAGGTTGCAAGTCGCACTGCCCAATAGGTCGCAAGTCGCGCTCACTATCCAGGTTGCAGGTCGCAATTTTCTCCCAGGTCACAGGGCAACTCAGCCGGCGGGCAGGCGTAGAGTCAGGGAGCCCAAAGGGAAATTTTGATCTATAAAATCCCCTCCGGGAGAAATGTAAAAGGGACTTTTTGCTTTTGGAGACTCAAGAGATATACAACGTTGTATTTAAAGCTAACACTCTTGTGCATATGAATACAGATACCTGTTAAAACTCCCTATGGATATGATGTGTTTTGGTTGTGCGAACACTATGTGTATTTCTCATATAGTTTCAAATATCTTTTGATTAATGAAGCTACACTTTTAATGGCATCATTTATGCATCATGGCTATCTGTGCTTGTGTTAATGATGTTAAATTTTTCATTGCTCTTTTAATGAATGTTAATGACCTTGTTCATTAGCATTTCGTTTTATCTTTCAGGAAGTAAAGGGGCATCTCACCATAAATAACTATTTCTTTTGTGGTCAGAATACCTCACAAGCATAACCCTAAAGATGTGTTGCTAACGACACCTCCTTCGGCATATATTCTTTGTTTATTGTCTTTCTACACATAGTGATATATACGTGTTTAATGCATCAATCATGTATTCTGTATCATGTGAATAAGTGTGTGTCCACAAGTTCAATCAAGTTCTTTTGAGACCAAAGGGGAAGGTGACTTAAGCAGTAGCCGGACCCACACCCCTGACGGGATCCCTATTCCAAACGGTTCAAGGTCTAATTGGGACTTTCTACCGGGGAGATCCCCTACTGTTGGCTGGACAAATTTTCCCGTCAACAAGATACCATAAGAAAAAGTCTTGAGTTCCTTGTATATATTTGAATAATCTCTTAACTGCCTGAAGATGAGTTTTCTTAGGATTTTCTTGGAAGTGTCCAACAATCCCAACACCATGCATGATATATGGTCTATTACATGTTATATAAAGTAAGCTTCCAATCATAGACATGTATTTTGTTTGATTAATTGTGAGAGATTCATCATGTGAGCTGAGACTACATCCTGTAATAATTGGAGTACATACTGGTTTTCAGTCTTCCATCCTATATTTCTTCAGAATCTGCTTGAGATATTTTGTTTGTGAAAGAAATATTCCATCTTTTTCTTGTTGTATTTGTAAACCAAGAAATTATGTTAGTTCCCCAAGTCAATACATTTCAAATTCTTGCTGCATAACAAAAGGAAACTTTTGACTCATAGATTCTTCTATGCTGCCAAAGATGATATCATCTACATAAGCAAAAATAATTAGCAGTTTATCATCATATATTTTTTTTTATAGGTTGCTATCTGCAAACCCTTTTGTGAAACCGTGTGGTTGAAGATACTTGTCATGACGATAATACCATGCACAAGGGGCTTGTTTTATCCCATATAAAGAATTTTTGAGTTTTCAAACAGGTTTTTCATCATTTACTAGAATGAACCCTTCTGGTTGTTTAATACACACTGCTTCTTCTAGATCTCCATTAAGGAATGAAAATTTTACGTCCATTTGATAAAATTTGAAATGACTAAAGCTTGAAAATGAAATGAACATTCTTATGGATTCAAGTTTGGCTACAGGTGCAAATGCTTCTTCAAATTCTATTCCTTTTTTTTAGAATAACCTTTTCAAACAAGCCTTTCCTTATTTCTAATAAATTCTCCATTTTCATTCAATTTATTTTTGAATATCCATTTTGTCCCAATAAAATTCTTATCATGAGGCCTTGGAACTAATTCCCATGTATGATTCTTTTCTATTTGATCAAGTTCCTCCTCCATGGCCCTAACCCAACATACATCTTTTCTAGCTTGATTTACATTTTGAGGTTCAATAGTGGATAATAAAGATAGATAACTAGGAGTTCCCACAATATCTCTTCTTATTTGTACTCCAGCTTCGTTTTTACCTAGAATTTGAGTTTTTGGATGATGTTTTTGAACATAGTTGGATGGAGTCTTTTCCCTATGAATTGTGCCTTCTCTAACGCTTCATTGGTTTCTTCTTCTATATCTCTTTGGTTTTATGTGGGAAATCATTCATCATAATCATATTTTTTTGTTGTTATCCTTTTGGAATATGTGCATGCTTCATCAATCACAACATAAATACATTCAAAAATCTTTCGAAGTCTCTTATTGTAACATTTGTATCCTTTTCTTCTAGAGGAGTAACCAAAAAGAATTCCCTCATATGCACTACCTTCAAAGTTACCAAGCTTTTCATCATTATTTTTGACAAAAAATTTACTTCCAAAGACTCTAAAATTATTTACACTAGGAGGCTTACCATACCAAAGTTCATAAGTACTTTTATCATTGTTTACAATAACATGAACTTTGTTGAGAATTTTTACTGTGGTATGTGCTATTTCATCCCATAATTCATTAGGTGTTTCAGACTAATCAAGCATAGCATGAGCCATTTGCTGAATTGTTCTATTCATCCTTTCTACTACCCCATTTTTCTAAGGACTTATGGCTAAGGAAAGCTTCCTTTTGATTCCTTATTGTTCACATAAATAAAAAAAATTATCTGGTATGAATTATCCTCCTCTTCCAGATCTGAGGCATTTTATTTTTAGATCTAACTCATTTTATACTAATTCTTTATAGACTTTGAATTTATCGAATACTTCATCTTCGTATTTTAATAAACCAATCTACACATTCTAGAGAAGTCATCAATAAATAAGATGAAGTATTTTTCTCCTCGAGGTGAGATTTTCCTTACTCGCCCACACAAATTAGTATGAATAAGTTTAATAGGCTTACTTGCTGATCCTTATTTAGCATTGAACTATACCCTAGTTTTCTTATTGAATTTACATGACTCCCATATGGAACTTTCTGGCAGGGTGATGTTGGGAAAATCACAAAAAAAATTAATCTTGCTTGATTTATGTAGTTGAGAGAAGATTTGTAGTTGAGAGAAGCTTAGATGTCCCATCCTTCTGTTCCATAGCCAAATTTCCACTACTTTGCCTAAGTAACATTGTTCTTGACCGCCTTTCAAGACATAAATATTAGCTGGAGTTCTTGTTCCCTTTATTATGGTATTCCTTGTGTCAAGTTCATGAACCACACATTATTTTGATCTAAAAACAACCGCATTTCCTTTGCCATGCATTTTACTAACAATTAAAAAGTTATGCTTTAATCCATTGATAAACAAAACTTTACCATCTTTAACTTTTTCTTTTAGACAAACAGATCCTTTACCTTTAATGACAACGCGTGAGTAATTTCCAAAGTAATATTCTTTTCTTTCTCTAATTGATTGTATGAAATGAGCTTATCTTTATCTTTTGTCATGTGTTTTGATCATCCGTTGTCAATGTGCCACTGATTTTCTTTATATTCCACATACAATGCTAAACCACAACTTTCTGATTCTAAGTTATTCATTTTCCATTACTTAAAAGTTGTTATTGTTTGCTACTTTTGAGATGTTGGTTGTTTTTTCTCATGCATTTAGATTCCTCATGTCCAAAGTTATTTAAAAATGATCATTCAATTTCATCTTGAAGAGGTGAGAAATTATTATAGGTGTTTTTCTTGATTCCTGTCTCATTCCTTTGTTTTCTTGCTTCTCTAGTCATGATGGTTTTTTATGCAACACAATTGAGCAACCTTTTGACCAAAAATATGGCATGAGAAACATTATCCATTAAACTAGAATTTTTTGTGATCATATTATTGTCTAGTGTTTTTTACCTTTTTATTGAAGCTTATGTTGTTGTTTATCCTTGGATTAGAATGGGCATGATTTACCTATGAAGTACCTTTATTATTTTTTTGAAAGTTGTTGTTTTGTTGAGTGCTTTTGTTGCATTGAGATAACTTCATGTTATTGTAGAGGGATTTTCAGTCTTTGATGTTTCTCCACTGTGTCCAAGACTTGTCTTCATAAGAGGATAGTGTTGTACCTTGATGATTTCATCTAAGGTCTTAGAACCATTAGCAAATCTAAGATTTATAATTTTTATCTTCTTAAGTTCCTTTCTTATACTTACTATTTCACATTCAGCTAGATTTTCATTATGCTTCTCATTTTCTATGAGTTGTTTCTTTAAAGTATCTATAGCTATTTGATCTTCTTCTAAAAAATCATTTTCTTTTAAAGCATCCATGAATTTTTCATCTGACTCATTAGTACTTCTTTCAAATTCCATCAATAATTTAAAATCTTGATCGTACTTTCCCTCTTCACTATTTGACCAACCATCACTATCTTCATGAGTATAATAACTTCTCTTGTTTTCAAACCATTTCCTATTTCATTTTGCAATTTCTTTCCCATTTTCATGGTTTTATTTATAAAGACACTTAGCAGCATAATGACGAAATCTACCACAAGCAAAGAAATTGAAGGGAATCTTACTTATGAACCTTTCGGTGCCTAGTTGGAGTTTCTTTACAAAAGTATCCTCATCTTCTTCTGATATATAACCTGATTCCTTGTGTTCTTACTTTTATTTTCCTCTTGCAGCTGCTTTGAATGAAGCTTCTCTGATTTCTGAGGGACATCCATTTCTCGTTTCAAAGGCTGTTAAAATCTCATGGATTTGTACAACAGTAAGGTTCTATAGATCCTGCTTTTCTCCAATGGAAGACACTTTTGACTCGAATTTTTGATTTAGAGATCTCAAGATTTTATCTACTAAGGTTAAGTCTCTTATATCTTCACCCAAATTTATCACACGATTCACAATCTCATGTACTCTTAGAAGGAAATTTTAAATACTTTCATCATTATGTATTTTGAGAGTTTCATATTAAATTATAAGAGTTTGAAGTTAGCCCTTTTTACCTTGTCATCACCTTCATAGCTCTGGATGATCCTGTCCCATATGGCCTTTGTTGAATTTAGCCGCATGAATTTTACAAATTCTAATTTTGTCAGGCTTCCTAATAAGTAATTGAAAATTTTTGCATTGGTTTCATATTTCTTCTTTTCTGCCTCATCTGTGGGAACGAATGCTGGATACTAATAACATCCTTCAACGATTTCCCATACATTTTCTCCAAGATACTATAGATAGGATCTTGTTCTTATCTTCCATAAAAGTAGATTACTTTTTTTGAAGAGTGGCGACCTAATAGATGTTGTCCCTTCTTGATGACTCGTCTTGGTGGATCTTCCTTCAAGTGATCAAGGTTCTTCTGAAGGACATGCTCTGATACCAATTGTTGATAAAAATACTAAGAGGGGGTGTGAATCATTATTTTAAGAAAAACATAAAATTTTGTTTTATTCTGATTTTTGTACGCTACTTTCTGAAAGTGAACCTATGTAAGAACGCAAATTTTATGTAGACAACTAGCATATATCTGGTAAACTTCTATTTCAGTTAAATATTCATCTTTTTTGTCTTAAACCAGTGTATCCGTGATTCATTAGACATTTTAGAAGCATGAAATAAGTGAAATAAAAAATATAATAAGGCATCACACATAAGAAATGCACATGAACAAAAGGATTTGAGGTGGACACCCAATGTGGGAGAAAACCACCGTTGTTGTCGTCTCTATCTTCAATTTTATTATTATGAAAAATTTCTTACAATATTGTACCGACGCAGACTACCAGCAGGTAGGCACCCACTTGCGGAAGGTTACAACCTTCTCTCGTTCTCCATCATCCACTAGAAGGGAGCTGCAACCCCCTGATCTCATTTACCAACTACTACTAGTAGGAAGCTTCGACTTCCTCACTGAAGGCTCCAATGCTCAGCACCATTTTGGACCATGCTTCATAAATTTTCACACTCAATCCACCTGCTTCAATATATTACAACCTCTAGGCCACTTTTCATCAAATTTTCAGACTAGACCCACTACCATCATTTAATCCCAATACCATATATCAAAACTGAATGATCATTATACCGAATCAATCAACCAATCCTTGAATCACTGAATCAAACAACCAATCACTGATATTCAATCACATATAGCTAGTAGCATCATTAATACCCAATTCATCACTATCAAACCTAGATAAACATGTAGACTTCATTGATAGACAATGGAAACATAGCAAGGCTAATTAGACTGATCATACATATTCTTCAGCATAAACCCTACCTTTCATACATGCTTATCATAAAGGATTTACGTGTGTATACACACTTTTCAGGAATAAAACCCACGTACATATTTTTCCATACTGTAGAATCGATATGCTACTTCTCAAAATATTTTTTGTGTATGTACGTGCCCTAATAGAGACAAACCCACGTACATATATGCAATTACCAACTCATAGTTGCACTACACTTTAGAACTACAAACATACCCAGATCATAACATACACATTAATAAACATGTGTCATACCTAAAAACTAAACAACCCATAAGAAGATCATACCGTACATAGTCATTTCAGGTCTAATGATCCCAGTCCATCATTGTATTATTGTGTGCATACTTATTTCAGATCAACCACTCATTAATATCTCATATAATGTAATCATACTTCAAAACGAATTATTCATCAATCACCCTCAAAATTGCACACTCAACACTTGGATCTTCATATCCTTATATATCTTTGGCCTTAGCCAACACAATGAGTCAAAACAACACTACTATCGATAGTATTCTTTGATGGGATCAAATATCTGTTGACATTCTCATTAATATGGGGTAATACCATGGTAAGAACCCTTGGTATTTAGTAAACCATAGTGCACAAATTATACGTGCCTTTAATTCTTCATACCCACGTGTGTACATGACTTTGCTTCATCGAACCTGCATATACACTACTTCTCTTCATCATACCTATGTATGTACATGGTTTTTCTTCACAGAACATGCATATACATGAATTTTTTTCTTCATACCAGCATATGTGCATGGATTTTCTTCATAGAACCTACATTCATTGACTGGTATTTATTCCTCTCTCAAATCTGAACTAGACTATAGATACATCTCGTTGACATCTTCATCAAGTAGGTTTCTATTAAAAGATAACTCATTGAGTAGTTTTCCATCAAGGAAAACACATTCATCATAATGCCAACATAGAATTCAATTTTTTGAACCCAATTATCCAACTTTTTAGCATTTACTTCCCCATTGTACATAGGAAATTCAAAAGGAGGAGTACATCTATGGGATGAAGGAGGTGAACAAGGAGGTTAGGGAGGGGGAGTAGGTATTTTGGTTGATTAGAACTTTCTCCTTGCAACATTTTTGTTCTCTCATTATACAACACTTTCACCGTTTCAGTGATATTGTATAAATCCTTTCTAAAAGATATATCATCCTCATACATCAACTATGGTCCTTGTCCTTCTTCATGTGCCATGACTTGTGAAGTTTTTGGCCTCCTGGAACCAATTTGAGGGTTTGGTTCTTCAAGTAATCCTTCTCCTATTTTCAATATAGACCTTGTAATCATTCAAAAAAAAAACTTTCAACTTCTGGAAAACCTTCACAAAAGCCATGCTTTGATAACAAATTGTTTTGAAATTAAAAATTAATATTTCATGAAATTTTTTGCAAGCTAGTTTATGTATTTTAGGAAATGGATCATGATTGCAAAATCACACAAACTAAATTAAATTTTACATATTTTTAATAGTTAAAATGGACAATCAGTAGCATAAAAGCACAAAAATTGATGGAGTTCACCCCTCATGGGCTATGTTTCTGGGTCCAACTTCAAATGGTGTCCCTTTTTATTATATGCTCAAATGTTCAAATAAATCAACAAAAAATTCTCAAATTTCAAAAATAGCACTGCCATTGCATCCAAAATTCCCAAAAACCCCTATGTAGGCTCTTCTTGGTCTCAAGAAGGCTGAAAATTAGCCAAGATAGGCCTTCTTCTTCAATCTTTGTACAAATCGCTCTACAAAATTTCCCGCTCTACAGAAAATTGCAAAAAAATTGTTTTTTGGCATATCGGTAGAGAGGGAAAATTGAAACCTGGAGGTCTCGGGTCTGATTTGATCTTATCGGTTGAATGGGCATTGTTTTGTTTAAAACAGTAAATGATGTTTTTAATGGTTCTATTCCCTTTAATAAAAAGTGCCCCTTTTCTTGGTCATATGGAAACATCGGTGACTAAGGGGTTCAAGCCATAGGCCACGCACCTCCCTGGCCCCAATCTTGATCTTGTGCCATTGCATGTGACTTGGGCTTGGTGCTAAACACCACTCCTTCTCCTACACCCCCGTCGTAACCTTCGCCCGTGGTCTTTGCAGTAAACATAACCATGGGTTGGGGCATGGGTAGGGTGCCACACACCCCGCCCTTCCAACCTTTCCACCATGGTCACATTTATTTGCATATAACTCGGGTTTGGGTTATTTGGCCATGTCTATCGGTCTAACCCTCCCCCAACCACTGAAATCGTAGTTGTTAAATATAAATGTGCAACAGTTGTATAACAAGAAGCACACATGGTCTAATGGTACAATGATAGATTGTTAGGCATGAGGTCTAGAGTTAGAATCCTTTGGAGGTTGGTGATATGTATATGAAAGCTTGAGGATTTATGTCAAATTTTACAAGTGAAAATATTAGGGTTTTTAACCTCTTATGTCAAATTCATTAACACATAAACATTATTTAAAAAACTCAGTTTTGCAGAAATAAGAGAAGACATCAATACCATAATAGTAAACAAAAAATAACAAGAGATGAAGGAGTTCACCCCTCCTCGGCTACATCTCATGTTCTAGCTTCCAATGGGTGGGCCTCTTTCATTATGCTCAAAACAAGTTTGTTTACATCAATTGATAGTTCTAAAATGGCTTAAACAATGTCTCCAATAGCTCTAGAATAGTAAAAAAACCCTAGTTGGGCTCTTTCTTTCTACTCCAAAAAAGACCAAAAACTCAATGACTTATGCTCCAATGAAAAAAATTTCTAATCGTCCTACAATTCGCACTTTCCTGCAAATCATTCTACAAATTCTGAATTTTTCGGCCACATGGGGCAAAAATTTCACCTCGCTCCGACGAGACTGCACCAGGTGTAATTTATCACCTCTTTAAATTTCCTATGTGGACATTTATCTGGTTAATCTGGTGCCAAGTGGTGTGTGCTCCACTATTTATCTCCCGGCTTGAACAAGCTTTCCCGTCGATGGTTTGAACTTGCCTTTGGTTTCATATTCAATTTTGGTTGGGGTTATGGTTAGGGTTAGTGGAAACCTACTTAAGGTGGGTTCCGCTACTTGTTGAATTCCCTTACCACGGCAAAAAATCCTGTGAAAACCCATCGCATGTGGACACCCCGATTGTCATGAACCGAATCTTAAAATTTTTAGCCCTAAGTGTAGAAACAAGTGTGGAATCCCACCTGCATGTGAATGCCTATTCCAAAGGTTTTAAGCCATTAGTTTAATACGTTTCAACTTTGGGTTATGTATTATGGTTTGTAACAAATATCTTCGACGAAATTTGGTTTTAATATATGGTTTACAACCTTTGGTTTATAGCGCATATATAATAACATTTGGGGTTGGGTTTAGCACTTAACCCTAGTCTGTGTTCTCAGGTTGGGGGTTAACCTCAGTTCCCACCCCCGCATATAAAAATATAAAGCTTATATATGGCCTTTTACCCATATCTATTAATAACTAATGCGTCTGCGATGGTACGAGGTATGGTTTTTTGGTGGTAGGTCTTGTGTTCGAGTCTGGTGGGTTGCTCTACCTCCAAACCAAATTTTTCTTTGCCATCAAGAGCCCGCGTCGAAGCCTCTGGTTGGACCATGCGGTTCTCTCTAATTGGTCCAATGCATAAATACAACAACCAATCAAATAAAACCATAAACAGACCAATAAGACTCTCCCAAGTTTCGAACAGCAATTGGCCTAAGGGGTACAATCACCCTATCATGTCATGGTTCAGTCAGCAGTACGAACTGCTGAATATGCACCCTTGTACAACCAAATTCAATTTTTTTTTTGTTTTTTACAAAAACGTTCATAACGTAATATCAGGAGCATCCAATGTTGAATTAGATTGAAACGAGTGGCGTTGTAGTCAAGACGATGATATCTACACTTTGGCACTGGTTTCGAGCATTTATGAGAACTTTGAATTTTGAGCATTAAATTGATCCACCGAACCATTCCTCACCACTTGAAGATTTTGGAACTCCAAAAAATATTTATCAATTAACAAATAGATGAGAGTACAACTCCCTCACCCTTCCAGTCTCAATCCACTGAAATTTTCTTGAATTCGACATTTTGAGATTTTCATGAAAATACATCATTTTCCTTGATTTTGGAGTACTTGTCTTGCTGTCATAGATGACATCTTGCTACAATTTCATAGAATATGCAGAACAAAAAACTACCCTTGAAGGAATAAACACTTTCCCTCCTCGTTTGTCAATCAAAGGAAACTTAAACAACCTCAAATTCCCATCACCTTGAACAGTTTCGACATGACGATGCTTAACATGTCTATTCTTGCACTTTGCTCAACTCTTGACCAAATGTGATTTCCATCACCATGAACTATCCCATTTCAAAGACAACACATTATGAAACCTAAAAGAAGAAATTTTGGAACCAATTTCCTCTTTTTCAAATTTCTTTTTCACTTTCTCTTTGACCTCTACACTCTCTAACACTGTCATCTTGTTCACGCCACCGTTCAACAATGATGCATGTTGCTACAAATTTACTTCATCTTGTTTACTTATTTTAGGAAAAAACATGTTAGATTGCTAAAACATATTATCACATTCATTAGCAACATTTATGAAATCATATTTTACATTTCATTCATCTCCTTGAAAGGCGTCATTCACAACATCTTTATGCTTGAACATTAACAATGGAAAATTATGACTAGCATTAACAGTTTTATTCATTTGCCCATCATTCATAAGAGACAAAATCATCTTCTTACTATGAACTCTAAAAATATAATCAATCCCATTCTTGAAAAAGTTATACTTATTATCATGGAGATGAAATATTCCTCTCCTATCATAAAGATATTGGATTCCCAAAACTATACCACAAATATCAAGCGGAATTACATCAAGTTCAACATCATCAAGTAAGTTTGCAGTGATTGAAAATCTAAGGATGCACCTCCTTGTAACCTGAAATTTTACATTCTCACATACCCTACCTAAAGGATATGGTCTAAGATGTGGAATAGTCTCTAAATTTAAATTCTTGAAAATGTCTTCAGAGATAATATTTTTGTTGAATTTCAGTAAGAAATTTCAGCACCCACGCTAGTGTGGGACCAGGAGGTCCAAGAAGCACCTACACAAGTGTGTGACCATAAGTCTTAGTAGCACCTACACTAGTGTGGGCTAAATTTGGTGCATGTCTATTTTAGTTATCCCTTAATTAAGATGGAAAATAAAATGTAAAATAATCTCAAAATAGCTTGTAATAGTTAACTGAGTGTGAAAAACTCAGTTAAATCGTGAATTTCGAGTTGAGGGTAGTTGGTGAGGCATGCAGAGTAATTCTAGTTATAACAGATTTCGAAGTGCAGTGGTGCATTAGTTAATGTAGGTTGTAATCAGTTTAACTCAATTAAGTGAGTTAAACTCAGTTGTGCTAGTTGTAACTGTTAGATACACTAGTGAGAGATCAACTGAATTAAATATTAATTAATTCACAGTCAATGATCTCACATGCAATTGAGGATTTACTATTATTAGTTGCATGCATGTCAGTTCCAGTGGAGACCCAATTGAGATCTAGGTGAAAGGGATGTTGACTATCAGTTGGAGGATTATTAGGTTGCACCCATGAAACCAAACACCCATTGGATTTCCCATGATACTTGCGCAGTAAAGGAATTCACTAATTCCTAAATAATAGGGATTGCATTCATCAGGGATTGTGCAAGGCAGGCAGGCAGTCTCGAGGTAGTAAATTGGCTAAGTATTGGTCAGTTTTATCTGAGACAGTGTGAGACAATTAACTGAGTAAAAGAGGGATATTTTGAGAAGAGTTGTATGTAATCATTTCATGTATCCATGTTGAATATACAATAGAAAATAGTGGGGTTTTGAGTAACAAGCTTTCCCCGGGAAATTATCTATGTTGTGGCTTGATTGATTCTTCTTTGCTTCATGTGATTGGCGATTATGTTTTCAATTCTGCAATTGATTTGTAGAAGTGATTCAGTATTTTACTTTAGAACATTGTTAGATCATATTGAATCCATGATATACATGCTTGTTGTATAATTTCTACAATTTTCTTGTGAACCACTATCAAACAATGTATCTATCTTGGAATGTTTTGAAATAACCCTAATATGGAAAAGCTCATTTTTATTTTTTTTTCATCATGAGTATCATTGAGAGAACATTAAGAACTAGTACTTTCAATGTCCTTACCTTTTAAAACCATCATTTTGATATATGTTTCATCTTTGGAATGAGAACCTAAATCATGTTGTATAGTTGCAGTTATTTTCTCCTTCTCCTTGTTTTTAAACTTTTTGGGTGTCATCTCTAGATGAAGTTTCGAGCAACGATATTCATCAAGGCCATGTTTGGAACAATGTTTGCATGTGATTTTATCTTTCTCCATATTTATGGGAGCACTCTTCTTTCCTTTTCCCTTGAACTTACCCTTTCCTTTTTCTCCAAACTCAAAGGTATTCTCACTTGTTTCATTTGAAACAAGTTTCCCTATTGCCTCTATATATGTGGTGTTGAGTCCCAAATTTGCATCTTTTCCATACACTTTTCCATACCTTTTTCACTCACCTAAACCTCCCAAATTGTCAATATCATGTGCAAAAGAGCATCTAACATGGTTTTTAATTATATTTTTGTGTTTGCTATTTGATCTAGATTTTGTTCATTCAACTGCGGAATCTTGCCACTTTCCGCAGCTGCTGCAACTTTCCGCAGCTATTTTGTGAAACTCTATGCTACAGGTGTCTACAAGGGAAACGAGCCACATGGGTAGGTCAGGAATGACGTGGACATGGTTTGTGTCCTATTGGTTCAAGCAAACTCATCCAAAGAAGCCGCGGTCAAAGGCGTCCACATGGAAGTCAACCATGGAGTTTCATGTCGGCCGGACTCTGTTTCGTGTCACATAAAGATCCATACGGCCATTTCTAAGCCTGCGGAGGATAAATCGACATCTGTACAGGGCTCTAGAGTCGAATTCAAGCATCCACCTCTCGTAGATTCACTTTCCAACACGACCATACTCCTATATCCGTGGACGTAGTGGTCTACGTGCTCTCTACCAGCATGAACTTTAGGAGACAGTTATAGTTTGTTGTTATATATAGTGCGTTTGCATACGCATATGAAGTTAGTTGATGTTAGTGAATGTAGTCTCTGTTATCTTTTGATTAGCTTGCTCTGTAGTGATTACGCTGCACTTGTGCCGTAACATTACCATTCTGTAATGAACTGATTTTTAATATGAGAAGACTCTGTTTTCCAACTTAATTCGTATTTGAGGACCGTTGCCAAGGCTGGTGTAGAGGGCCCCTGCTCAGCTAAGGTTTTGTGCATTAGTGTATAATTTTAATTTCATTCCATTGTGTCATAATCCATTCATATGTTCATATATTGCATTTGTTTCATTTTTGTTTATACACTTCCATAACTTCCATTTCATTTATGTCTTTCATGCTTTATGATTGTTAATCACTGATCAGTGTTCTTGTTTCAGGTTATAGATAGGCAGCCCGGGCATTTTCATAGCTTTTTGACTAATGACATGGAACTAACATTGTTCTGCTGCTAGTTTACTTTTCATAGCTTTTGTTTAATTTCAGTCTTGCTTTGTTCATTTCAGTTTTGCTTATCTGCTTCAATAGTTAAATTTAGATATACTAATCTGCTCATAGCATCTTCAGTTACCTCCGAAAGCCACAGCTGGACTGATGGTGAGGGATTGTATTATGAGATGTGTAGTTTAGTATTAGTTTCTTTTCTGCAAATTTAGATATATTAAGCTGCTCATAGCATCTTCAGTTGCCTCCAAAATCCACAGCTAGACTGATGGTGAGGGATTACATTATGAAATGTGTAGTTTAATATTAGTTCCTTTTCTGCAAATTTAGATATATTAAATCATGCATGACATCTTCGGTTGCCTCCGAAAGCCACAGCTGGACTGATGGTGAGGGATTGAATCATGAGTGTATGGTTTAGTATTAGTTTACTTTCTGCAAATTAAATATCAGTTACTCAAATTGTTTATGATTACTTCCGAAAATCATAGCTGGACTAATGATGAAGGGTCAAAAGATAAATTGATGTAATCTGATTTAGATTTATTTTGTTGCAATTTTGAATTTCCTTAAGCATAGTTCTTTTGTGTTTAGTTGGCAGCAAGAATAGTTTAGTTTTCATGCTCACTAGTTTACTGTTTTGATTTATTAGATTAGCAACACCTTTTCATTTCAGCAGTACATTTTCATTTTCTTTCAAGTCTTGTCATTGTAAATTTCAATTTGCTTTTTAAAGTTTCAAGTTGGTAAATCATTATAGGGGATATCACTTCCTTGAACAAACATAACCAAACTTGTTTTCATCTTAGAAATTCCATTTCATCTTAGAAAAACCAAAAACGACAAAAAGTTAAGAAATAGGTTATCTTGCACATATAGTGCGCCGCACTTCATCAGCTTACGATTCCCGGATTGACAAGTTAAATGCAGCAATTTAGGACACACTAAATTGACCAAACATGTGGTCTGTACACAAAGTTCATCTAAACTTGTAGGGTTAAACATGAGAATGGCATGTCTTAAATAACTATGCAAACCTCCATTGTGTTTCAGCAAAGTATCTTGAGATGTCAAATCGACACCCAATTGTAGTGCTCTTCTTCTAAACTCTTGAGTATAGCTTTTCACACTTTGTTCCTTTCCTTGCCTAAAGCTTTTCCAATCCATTATATATTTTTTCATGTATGCTAATGGATAAAATTTTCTTCTCAATAAAGAAACAAAATCATTCCAAGTGGTTAAGACCTTACCATGTTTTTTCATGTCCTCTTGAGTTTTGGATTCCCATCGAATAAGTGTTGCACTCTCCAATCTTAATAAAGCAAGTTGAATATTGATTTCATCATCCTTGATACTTTGTATCATGTAATACACTTCAAGTTGATGAAACCAATTATCTAATCTCTTAGCATTTACCTCTCCATCATACATAGGAAAGTTAAACTTTATTTCAAGCTTCAAAAATGGAGTTTTACCATGTCCCTTCGGAGAATGTGGAGGTTGTTGTGAAGGGCTTGTTGTGGAAGATGATGAAGGTGAATATGGTGGTCAAGAGGGAGTTGAAGAGAATGGTGGTGTCAAAGGTTGTTTGTCACCATTCACTCCATTACCTTTTGGAGTCTTGTCCCCATATCCTCCATCTCCTCTTGAAGACTTATCTCCCTTTTGAGGTTTGTATCTCTAACATTGCAACCTTTTGTTTCTCTCTTCGTAGAGAAAATTCACAATTTGTGTCATGTCAAAGAATTATTTTCTAAAATAATTTTCATCCTCTAACATATTGTAAGGCTATCCTTCATGTGAGATGATTGTTGAAGCTTCAGGTATAACTTGAGGTGAAATTTCTGGTGGATGTTGTGGAAATAGTGTTATCCTTGTCCTTGACCTAACTTGAGGACTTGCAAACACAAGATTTACTTCTCCTCTCTTGAGCTTCAACCTTGTAAGCATCATAAACACTTGCGAACAAATTAAACCCTCAAAGAACCAAAGATCTGATACGAAAATGATTTGTATATGAAAGCTTGAGGATTTATGTCAAATTTTACAAGTGAAAAGATTATGGTTTTAACCTATTATGCCAAATTCGTTAACAAATAAACATGCTTTAAAAAACTCAGTTTTGCATAAATAAGAGAAGACAGAAATACCATAAAAGTAAACACAAAACAAAAAGTGATGAAAGAGTTCACCCCTCCTAGGCTACATCTCCTGGTCTAGCCTCCAATGGTAGGGCCTCTTTCATTATGCTAAAAAAAGTGTGTTTACATCAATTTATAGTGCTCAAATGGTTGAAACAATGTCTGGAATGGCTCTAAAACAGTCAAAATCCCCTAGTTGGGCTATTTCTGCTCCAAAAAAGACCCAAAACTGAATGAGTTATGCTTCAATGAAAAATTATGCTAATTGTCCTACAATTCACACTTGCCTGCAAATCATTCCACAAATTCTAAATTTTTCGGCCACGCGGGGTGACAATTTTGCCCCGTGCCAGTGAGATTCCTGTCGCACCGGGTGAATTTTCTCGCCTCTTTAATTTTCCTATGTCGGATTTATCCGGTTAATTTGGTGTCAAGTGGCGCATTCTCCACTATCGATCTCGTGGCTTGAAAAAAATTTCCCACTGATGGTTTGAACCTAAGTCCGGTTTCATATGTCAGTTTTTGTTGGGGTTATGGTTAGGGTTAGTTGAAAATTTCCCAAGGAAGGTTCTGCTTCCCTTTGGCTTCCCTGGTCATGGAAACAACTATTGTGAAGACCAATCACATGTGAACACCCTCAATTTTATGAACTAGCTCTGAAAAATGTTAGCCCTGACCATAGAAACAAGTGTGGAAACCGACCTACATGTGAACACCTGTTCTAAAGGGTTTAAAATGACGATTTAATACGTTGCAACTTTGGGTTATGCATTATCTTTCATAAAAAATATCATCATCAAACTTTGGTTTAAATATATGGTTTACAACCTTTGGTTTATGGCGCATATATAATAACATTTGGGGTTAGGGTTAGCCCTTAACCTTGGTCCATGGACCGAGGTCGGGGGTTAACCCCAATCCCCACCCTTGCATACAAAAAAATTAAAGCTGATATATGAGCTTTCCCCCATAGTTATTAAGAACTAATGTGGGCACGGTGGTAGGAGGTATGGTTGTTTTGTGGTAAGTCTTGTCTTCGAGTCTGGTGGGCTTCTTGACCTCCAAGAAATTTTTTTCTTGGCCATCAAGAGGCCACGTGGCAGTATCTGGGTGGCCCATGTGGCTCTCTTTGATTGGCCCAATGCATAAATACAACAACTAATCAAATAACACCATATATTGACAAATAGGACTCTGCCAAGTGTTGAACAACAATTGACATGAGTACAATCATCCTGCCATGTCATGGTCAAGTCAACAATATAGACTATTGAATGTGCACCCTTGTACAACCAAATCCAAAAAAAAAATTGTTTCCAAAAATGGACAGAACGCGATATCGGGAGCATCCGATGTCGGATTTGAGCAAAATAAGTTGCATTTTATTCAGGATGACGAGATATACTTTTTGTGCTAGTTTAATAAATTATGAGAGCTTTCAATTTTGAGCATTAAATTTATCCACCGGATCAGTTTGCCGACGAGTTGAACCAAATTTTGGCGCCAGCTAGAGTGCCACGTGGTTCCTTGGGATTGGACCACATGTCACTCTGTGATTGGCCCATTCCTGAATATCTTGAACAAATAATAGTTCGCCAAGTATCATCACTAAACTGGTACAAATGGTGGATTCCAATTGGCTCCCATAATGCCTGGTAAACATATGATTTCAGAATGATGTCTACATGATGTCATCATATATATTGCCATGTCGTATCTATACACTGCCTAGTTAAACCTACAATTTGACTTTTATGTTGTTTGCCAAAAACTTCAGAATGAAATAACTTCCTCATACAATCTTAAATTGAGGTGATTCAAGTGTCGTTGGAATCTGAATAACGAGATATACGATGTAGCATTAGTATTGGGAGATTTTGAGTAATTTCATTTTTTAGCATATTTTTTATCCCCTATATTAGATAACCAATAAAAAAATTGATTTATTGCATCTAAATGGTGTAGGACCCAAATTTTTTAGTGCACATGAATCTCAAAAAATGGTTGACATAGAGAAAAGTATGCGTAGAACTTATGCAGCACTAGATAATACCTAGGAATCCATAATTGAGATGGAAGGTAAGTTGCCCAAAAAAATTATTTCTATTGTAATTGATTTTTGTTCTAGATACTGTTATGTTATTCCATAACTCTAAGCTCATATAAGAGTGCAATTTTTCCAAGGAAAGGCATGTAGAACCATGGTCAGCTCAGCTGGAAAGAAGAACTAAGAGAAAAAATAATTACTGGGTGAAGTGATGTTCCTTCAAGCTAAACGACATGCCAACAATTATACATATAAAATTCCTGCCATTCAGAGTGTACAATATGCTATTAGGCAGGGATTAGATGTAAGAAAACCACACTAAAGTGGATTAATTTGAAAAATAAATTGAATTCTTAGATGAGCACGGAGAGATAATAATTTTTTTGGGCAAGAGAAATTCTACCTCAAGGAAGTTGATCACTACTATGCAAGCCAAGTGAAACAACAAGAATGGATGCATGTTATTTGAAGTGAAAATACTTAATTATGAGAAAGATAGAAAAAATATTGAGAACGAGGAAACTCAGATGCTAAGAATATATTCAGTTCTATAGTAGTATGTAGACGTGTTTCCAGTAGAGGTACTTGGATTAACTCCTCATAGAGAGATATATATTTTTGTTGAGTTGATGCCTAGAGAAAAAACAACATCTAAGGCACCATACAATATTATCACTCCCGAGTTGGTGGAGCTAAGAATGAAACCAAAATAAATGTTGGACAATGGATACATAAGGTGGGGAGAACCCATGTTATTTGTGAAGAAGAAGGATGACACCCTTATATTATGCGATGATTAAAACTAATTAAACAAGGTGACCATAAAGCAAATGTATCCATTACCACAGATTGATGACCTCTTTGATCAATTACAAGGAGTAGAAATGTTCTCTAGGAATGACTTTAGGTCAAGGTACCATAAAGTTAATATCAAGGAGGAAGACATCCATAAGACCAAATTATGGGAAAAATGTGTGCATTATGAGTTTTTAGTGGTACCCTTTGGGATTATTAATGCCTTGGATACATTCATGTACTTAATGAACAATGTACTACATCCTAATTTGGACAAGTTTTTCAAGTACTACATCTTAAGGATGAAGAAAGAACATGAGAACCACTTGGATTCATTGCCACAGTTATTAAGGGAGCATAAGATTTATGCGAATCTTAGAAAATGTGAATTATTCCAGTCACAGATACATTACTTCGGGCATATTATCTGTAAGGATGGGATATTAGTAGACCCATATAAATTCAAGGAAATCATGGAGTGGCTGACACTAAGGAACGTGAATGAGGTTAGATCATTCATTGGGTTGGAAATTTATTACAAGAGGTTCATAAACAAATTCTGTAAGGTTGGACATCCTATCACATCCTTGCGGAGGAAGGAAAATAAATTTGAGTAAACAGTTGAGTCTGCAACTAGTTTTCAGAAACTAAAGCAGTTTCTCACTAATGCACTAGTATTAAGGATTGTAGATCTAGAAAAATATTTTGTGATTTGAACATATGCATGCAAGGAGGGGTTCGATGGAGTATTGAGGCAGGAAGGATAGGTATTGTGTTATGAGTCATGG
Organism: Pinus albicaulis; assembly: GCA_034641835.2. NCBI lineage: Eukaryota > Viridiplantae > Streptophyta > Pinopsida > Pinales > Pinaceae > Pinus > Pinus albicaulis. The sequence continues at coordinate 1,506,588,646 of CM076581.1, read as the reverse complement.
AAATGTAATGAGCACAAGACAAACTATGTTACTCATGATTTAGAGTTAGTTTCCATCATTCATGCATTGAATATGTGGAGGAATTACCTCCTCGGTAGAATATTCACACTTATGATAAATAATTGTGGATTAAAGTACATGTATGACCAACCTAAGCTGAATTCTAGACAAGATAAGTGGCTAGATACACTTAGTGAATTTTATTTTGAAATCAAGTACATCCAAGGCAAGGAAAATTGAGTCACTGATGCACTCTATAGAAGGATTTAGTTGAATCACTTAACAGTGATAAGCTCTTATGGAGTGGACCTTGTAGAGAAATTCAAGAGTGGAGGGCAACATGATGAAAATTATTAGAAAATGATGAAGAATCTAGAACAAAGTAGCGAGGATGGAAACGATGTTGAGTATTATCTCATAGGTGATGACTTTGTTAGATTCAAGGATATAATATACGTGTCTAAAAATGAGGAGTTGAAGAGTCTCATCATGAGAGAGTTCCACAGAAAGCCATACTTCGGTCACCTAGGATACCAAAATACTCTCATGGACATCAACAAGTTTTATTTTTTTCCTAATGTAAAAAGGAAGTGGTTGATTTTGTTGCTAAATCATAGAATCCCTGCAGGTGAAGGATAAATGCAAGCATCCGACCAGTTTATTGTATCCCATTACCATTTTGTAATCAAAGTGGGAGGTTATTTTTATACGGCCAAATCCCTTCTATGGACATAAGAAATATCTCTAGAATCCTAAAGGAAAACTAGAAACAAAAATACATAAGAATAACTCTTTCCCTAAGATAAATTTGCTTAAATCATTAAAACTATAGAAGTGGAGTGGTGCTCTTACTTCTTTGTGAAATGATTGATGAAGATCACTGATCTGTCCCATTGTAGCTCCTCAATTCTTTGATGAAACCTAAAAACACAAACATACAAGGGATTATAGGCATATGAAATATAATGATCTAAAAAAAGATCAATCTAATGATCAAGGATATTATAAATTTAAATTACTTTAATGAATACATAAAGAGTACAACCCATTCATAATTAGAATAATATAATACAATGAGAAAAAAGATTCAGGTGTACTAATTCAGAGATAAAATAATATCCTTACAACCTTGCCTTGATTTCATGAAGGTTACTCCCAAATGCCTCTAATACTTCTCCTTGGATGATAAGCTTTCCAATCCAAAATTACCATCATAAGACTAACTTTTGTGAACTCCCCTAACCCTCTAGCCTCTACTCAATTTAGAGGAAAAATGGAGGAGTTTTTAGGTCCACATAAGAGGGATGCTATCCATTAATTGTGGGATTAGTGTTTTTTGATCCAAGGGAATTAGCTCCATGTTCATAGGGGTTTGGCTCGAATAGATATGACCAAGAAGCTTCTAGTTGGGATATATTTACCCAACAACTCTTCTAGAACGTACTTTTTATTGTTACTTTTCATTGAGTCAAGTGCACAGTGTGTGATGGAGAACAAAGCGTAGTTCTACGTGGGTTTAAATGGAAGAAATTGTGCATACGCAGACACAGATTAAGAAAAGTGCGCAAGCCATGCTAAACAAATTACAGGGAAATTTTACCCAAAATTCGTGATTAGGTCAAGGAATATAAATGTTTTACTTACAATGGAATGCATTGGAACATTGATATGGATGGAAAGAAATTCATTTTAACCATCAAGTGTCATGGTGAAAAATGATGTGTAACATATTGCCCCCTAAACTAAAAATTTTGGAAAGCCTTTAAAATATTGAAGTTATTTATCATGCCCAAGATTGGATTGAAGACAATGGTCAGAAACCTACAACGAACATTCAAGGATTACAAGGAAAATATATATAATCATCACTGAGGTATGCATTCCCATACTTAGAGTAAAGCTAACTCAATGAAAAAGTATAGAAATAGCCTAGAATCATATCAATAGTAGACAAAGTATGGAAATAGCCATATGTTATGAATCTATCTACATAATCATGAATACATAACTCCTTGCAACCTAGATGGATGAAACTAGATCTAGGGTCTTGATCTCCATCTCTTGATCCGTATTACAAATCTGACCATTTGAAAAAATGTGATAAATTTGAAAATGATAGATACCACTTGATTACTAGTCATTGATGTCAACTATTAACAAGTGCAGGAGAAACCACCAATAATGAGAATGGCTCTCAAGGTACTCTTAGTATAATCTATGAAGTTTTATTAGGTGATATGTAGTCAAACACTTCATATAATCACTCGATTGAAGGTCAATGATGAGAACCTGTCTTTAAAGGCAAGAAATATACCATTAAGGCATGCAGGATTCAAGGTACTGAAAAGGGTTTCTAGATCAACTTCCTAGATAATGAGTTGAATTCGATAGGAAGCGATCTGTTGTAGGAGAGTATACAACACGAAACTTCATGTCAAGTTTTGAAAAAACTTTTTGTAAGGACTAACTCAGGGATGGTCGACACAAATGAGAGCTAATATTTGCAAAGGAGCATGAATTGAGGTTGAACTTCTCTTAAACACATGGCAACAAGACGATTGAATTGGAATCATTTTACTCAACAATAATACCCAAAAGCAGCTAAAGACTTTCAATTAGGCTTGATTAAATATAAAACAAATGGATTACCCAACCTTGGAAACAAGTGTGACGGAGTGTCATGTTTAAGAGCGACATATTGCCTTAAAATGAATGCAAAAATGAACACATTTTTCCCAATTCCCCCCCCCCCTCACCATTACTGGCAAGTACCTTTTTATTTCTGTCAAGATTGAGGACGATAAAATTTTCTTGTTCTGTAAGCTCATCCTTCGGATGAGAGCTCTGAAGTATTTTTTACGAACACTAAGAAGGAGTGGTTTTGTCTTGTCATGATTGACGAGTCCTTGACTGTTTAGTTTCACGAGTCCAATGTAAGGTTAAATTGATGGCATTTTCAAGTTTAAAGTGTTTGAAAATACATGAAACGAAAAATCATTTAGTTCTTTCAGCGTAGTTTTTTAACAAGCCCGAAGAAAGTAAAACTTAGTGTTTTTTCATTTTTAGGGAGTTAGAAGAAAAATGTGAGTAAAATCCACATGTTCTTTTTCGTAACTTTAGTCCCTCTTGCCCAAAAAAATATAAAACAATGCAGGATAGAACTCTATTGACCGTGCTTAGTAAATGTATACTTTTTTCTTATATAGTCTAATTAAGTCCGTAAAAGGGGTAAAATTACACTGAATAGAAAACTATTCATTTATTTTTACGAGTTCAAATGTTCAAGTACTAGGAAATATTTTCATGTTTAGATAGTCTTAATATGCCTTAAAAGAGAACTCCATGTTTTCAATTTTTCGTATTTTTCAACGGTTCGAAAAAGTGATAAAAGTTTAATCATAGTTAAAAGAATCCATTTTTACGTTGTAACCTATATTATGCACATAACGCTCGATAAATTATCATAACTGCTCAAAATCATGGTAAAAAATAACAAAATTGACTTCTAAATTGTTAAATGAGTAAAAAATAATATTTTATTCACCAAAAAACCTATAAAAGTTGAAAAAGTAATTCATTTTTACCATTTGAGTTTTTAACCAATTTGAGAATAGTGAGAGGTTTTTTACCATAAAATTGTAGAGGCTGATTCTAGGCAACAGTGGATCAATCGACGAATCATTTTCTCCAGGTAATAGATATCTTCCATATCTTTCTTTTCGTCCATTTAAAATTTGTTTTTAAGCTTTGGTTTGATTTTTTGGGGATGTTGTAATTTAAAAAATCTGCCCAGGTGTGCGTGGTTTTCGCTCATCAGGGTTGCGCACACCGGTAATTTTTTACAAACTAAAACATGTGATTTGTGCATTTTTTATAATGAGAAACTACACAAGTGCACTCTGTCTATAATGAAAAAATCCCATAGGACCCCGAGGGGTTTTAAAAATATATAACACACCCCAAAAGTCCCAAATCTTTCTCAATCAATGTTTTAACACTCCTAAATTGTCAATTTTAGGACTTTTGAGAAACCATGTTGGAGTGGAGATAGAGAGAACATGAAACTCATGATGCATAAGCTATTGATAACCTGACAACTCTGCAATCTCTAAAGAACTGTGGTGTGTACAAATTTTGGGTCATTCCAGGAATGAAAGCTCAGTTAGATCTCATGACATGGTTGCTGAGGGCCTGGGATATCCAGGAGAATTGTTTTATCACAAGTGATCATCGCCTTACCATTGATGCCGATGACATGTAATTTTTGACTGTGTAGTAGAGGATGTGACATTACCTTATTTTTCCATAGATAAGGTGGGGAAACTACTGCTTCATACCTGAGGCGATATTGTGTCCCTAATTAAGTGCTTAAGGATGTCCAGATAGATATCAAAACTATCCAGTGACTTTATTTGAGGACTATCTCTTTCACAGTCACCAAACTGTGTGGTAGTGCAGCACCTCACGTGGCCACAAAGGCTCAAGGGCAAATTGTAGTTGAGTGTTTATAATACACCATTTTCAACTAGTGCGAAGGAGTGGTTGTCAATATGAAAGGACAAATTACTGGATAAAAGGAGGGAAAATTGAAGAACTTCTGTTATGGAACCATCCTTATTTCATTTTTCCTAGAGAGGATTCCACTCCTCATCCCATAGTAGGTTCTTGTTGATGATACATGACCCAGAGATCCATGCATGTTGCAGTCGATTTCATTGATGGCTTGACACGGTGGCGATGACAGCCTAATTTTGAGATATACTCATTAGTTTTTAGTGTGGCTGAGAAGCCAAATTTTCATGATTGAAGACTTACCATATTCAGAGATGGACTACAGGGTCGATCCAGATATAACACTCCTAGATGGAATGCAGTGGGGGGATTTAGGTAAAAAATTTATCATTTTTATGTTTTATGTTTTTAATTTTTAATTTTGTTTTTAACATCCAAAGCTGATTATAGAAATTCTAATGCAGATGTGGGCCTAGCTTGACCAACATACCTATGGAAATTTGACAGGCGAGAAGACTAGCCTGTAGTAGTTGTAGTACCACATTTAGATGCAGAAGAGGCTTTGACTGAGTTGGAGCACAACTTGGAGAGGCTTACTATAGATACCCCACAGACTGGGACCGATGACCTACCTCTTCGGTAGCAGAGGCACGTGGTTGGGGTTCCAAGGCTGATCAGGAGACTATTGCACTAAGCAGCTCATGCTATAGTTTGCTACCATGATCATAATCATGGATAGTTGAAAGTAATTTAGGGCTACATTTTTATTTTTGTATCAACATATTCAGATAATAAATTCCACGGAGCCTTATGTCCTTTGATGATAATTTTGTAACACTATCTCTACAAAGTATTTTACCTAATGAGAACTACTACTTTTATTCTCAGAGTATCTTATTCAATATGGATAAAATATTGTTTTATTTACAAATGTTAAAAATGTCTATTTAGCACTTGATTGTCTAATGCATCAGCTAATGTTTTTAAATTTCTTGAAATGTGGTGATATTTAATATAATCAAACATCCTTTCCAAGAGACGAAACCGTAAAAACATTCTTAACATGGATGGACTTATAACTGTTAGATACCATTTAAATGTAATACAATAAATTTTGAATCTAACCTAATGATAAAACATAAAATTCAAAATGTGATGGCATCAAATAATAGTTCAGTGACTACACTATATTTTTCTATGTTGTTCGTTGTTTGACCGAGGCATATCCCATGAATAGAAACTAACTCATAAGTGGGTGGATAGATGACCCAATATTTGGTAGATAAATTTTGATTACTATGACTAGCGCCATTAGAAAACCCAATGTAAGCCCAAGGGAACATCGACATCTGTTGGAAATGTTGTCATTGATGGAAAAATAATTGGCAAAGAAGGAGCATCTGAAACAGTAGCAGCAGAAGAAGAGTGCATAATTGAAGCAGAATTGTCCAGAGACAGAGTAGGAGAAAAAGGTCATCGAATAGAAAAGAATAAGTGAATGTTCTAGTAAATGGTAATTCACCCTGATGGAATCCGTGATAAGTAAGAAATTCATTGAAGGAATTAATGGTTGCGGAGATATGATGGTCTTACTTGCAGAATCAAGAACTTGAATGTATAGTTAGAAGCGGAACTGTGATAGGATAGAACTCTAAACATGCAATGGAAGGTTGATATATTATAGCAAAATTGAAGACAGAATGACATTGAATTGTCTCGAGTTGATGTTTGAGAGGAAATCCCGTCGGAAGAGAACTACATTTGTTTGTTGTTTATTGGAAATCCTGCCGAAGATAGACCAGAGTTAACTAAGTAAGAAGGATAGCGCAAACCCAAAATAAGCCTTTGGAATCATGAACGGAACCTGGAAGGAAAGAGGTAGAACGTAACAAAAAGAAGTGCGACGGAACCCTGCGTGAAGAGCGGAACCGTGACCGAGTGAACAGTGAAGGCAGTTTATGGTTTTCATCACATCACCTATGTAGAGTGAGTGGTATTTGAGGAGTTGGGAGCGATTCCATAAATCATTCGACACATGGCAAGGAGGACCCACGGAAGACCGCTTGTCACTGTGCGCCATCGTGCGTTATTGTTCGACCCAGGATGCCCAGCGATATTGATACATACCGTTGATCTAGGAAGATGACATCGGATGGTGGTTGTGTTCAGAAGGTGCGCGAAGGATAACCCAGGTACGGTGTGCCATCGCGCATTATTTCCTTTGCAAGTTATCCAAGCGATATCCATCGATTTGGATGTTGCAGCGCGATGGAACGTGAGCTCTTCGATCGGGTCGATTGTTAGCGTTGGGCCCCAATTTAATTTATATCGCTCATTATTAAGGTCTATTTAAAAGCGTTGGTTATTAATATAAAGTTCTATTATATATTTTAAATTTCCAGAGGTTGTGGATAATGTTTATTTATCAAATTCCACGAATTTGATAAACAAAATTTCAATAAAAGAAGGAATACCATCAGCGGTTGGATGGTTTTGACTCATGGTTTTACTAAAGGCAAAAACTATATAAGGAGAAGATGATTATTGTACAAGGTGTGCAAGCGTAAGGGTGGTGAATGAATAAATTTTTCTAAGGAATATCTGCATGGACGAACTCTGCCCCTAATTGATAAATCTGAATCTACGATGCACCCATGGATATAATGATCTAACAATGATGAATCTCTGGTTTGATCGACTGATGAAATCATGAAGAACTGGTGCGAGTGTACTGAAGAAAATGAATAAATCTAGTGGCCTGCAAGGTATGTTGTGTGGAAACTGGTGGATCCAGTATGAAAATTGATGGATCATAGTCCGCAGTGGTGCTGAGGGTTGAAGCCTTCAGTGAGGGGGTTGTAGCTCCCTTCCAGTGGTAGCTGGTAAACGAGAGAAGGTTGTAGCCTTTTTGCAGGTAGGTGCCTATGTGCTGGTATAAGTTTGCGCCAACATAAATTGTAAGAAGTTCTCTTTATAATAATATTGAAGACTGAGATAACAGCAGCGGTGGTTTTCTCCCAAATTGGGTTTCCACCTTAAATATTGGTGTTCATATGTGTGGCTTATGTTTGATGGTTTGTTCTGTTATTTCTGTTCATATTTACTGCTTACTAAACATCTGATGAATGAATGATGCAATGATCTAAGTAAAGACATAATAAGATCTCTGGACATACATGTTGGTTTCTGTAAAATAGCGTATGGTTTTAAGAGAAAGAAAAAGTAAAAAATTTTCAGCCCAAAATACTAATTCACCCCCCCTCTCAGTATTTTTCCCAACAATTGGTTTCAGAGCAGGTCCTTCTGAGAAGCTTAGCCGCTAGAAGGAAGATCAATCAAGATGAGCAATCAAGATGGAATAGCATATATCAGGCCTCCACTCTTCAATGGAAATAATTTAATCTTCTGGAAAATAAGGATGAGATCCTATCTTCAGTCTCTGGGTGTAGAAGTATGGGCTATTATTGAAACAGGATATCAATATCCAGCCGCAGTACCAACAGATCCAACGGAAAAGAAAAATTATGAAACAAATGCAAAAGAGGTCAATGCTCTATTAGGAAGTCTAACTGAATCAAAATTTGTCAAAGTCATGTAGATGAATACTGCAAAGGCAATATGGTGCAAAATAATTCTATGTTATGAAGGTGATGCAAAGGTAAAAAGTGCTAAACTCCAAACTCTCAGAATTCAATATGAGAATCTAAAAATGCATAATGAGGAGAGCATTGCCAATTTCTTTTTATGTCTTGATGATGTTGTAAATCGTATGAGAAATATGGGAGAAACAATAACCGAATCTACTTTGGTTGAGAAAGTTTTAAGATCACTAACGAAAAAATTTGAGTGAAAAGTTTCTGCCCTTGAAGAAAAGCAGGATCTTCAAAATCTTACCGTGGTGCAACTTCATGGCATACTAACTGCATATGAAATGAGAAGAGGAGGACCATATGAAGTCAAAGAAGCTGTCTTTAGAGCTTCTACAAAAGGGAAAGAAGTACAAGAGACAGAAGGATCAAGGTATATCTCAGAAGAAGATGAGCTAAATTTTGTAAAGAAACTCCAACTTGGTACGGGACGGTTCAGAGGTAAGATTCCCTTCAAATGTTTTACTTGTGGAAGAGTTAGTCATTATGCTGCTAAATGTCCTCACAAAGAAACACATGAAAAAGGGAAGGAAGTAGAAAGAAGGAATAAGAATCGGTTTAGCACTAGAAAAAGTTACTATACTCATGAAGACAGTGATGGGCTATCAGACAGTGAGGAAGAATGTGAACAAGATCTTAGACTTCTCATGGCATTTGAAAAAGAATCTAGAGAAGAAAAAGATATCTTTATGGATGCTTTAGAGGACAATGATTTTCTTGATGAAATCAATCAACTCAAAATATGCTTAGAAGAAAGTAAATTAACCATAGAAACGATGAAAAATCAGCTTGAAGAAAAGGAGAAACACAATGAGAAATTAGAATTTGAAATAGTAAGTCTAAGAAAAGAAACGGAGAAAGTGAAGACTTTGAATCTTAGATTTGCTAAAGGATCTGAAACCTTAGATGAGATTATCAAAGTACAACGTTCTCCTCTTATAAAGACAGGTCTTGGATATATCGGAGAATCTTCTCGGGCTTCAGCAACAAATTATCTAAAAGCAGCTACAGCTGGTATACAACATTCTGCCACTTAGAAAGGGAATAAAGAATCTTTATAGGTAAAGCATGACCATCTCAATTCAAAGAACACTAACAGGAATATCTTTCAAAGAAACACCAATCAACAGGTAAATTCAAGCAGAAGATTTCATGATCGCAGAAATTTCTTCTTCAATGGACAATGTTTCTTATGTCACAATTTTGGTCATAAAGCTGTTCAATGTGTTGCATATAAAACCATCACGATAAGAGAAGCAAGAAGAAAAGGATTGATATTGAAACAAAGAAGAATACCTATAACAACTTTTCTCCTCTTCAAAATGAAGTTGAATGTGCTTATTGCAATAACTTTGGCCATGAAGAATTTGAATGCAGGAGAAAAGTTCAGCCAAAAGAACATGTTCCTTCAAGCTCCAAAGTATGGAAAAAGAAGGAATTACAGGTTGAAAATTGTGGCATAGCGTTATTTGCAGAAGGTGAAGAAAATCAATGGTACATTGATAGTGGATGCTCAAGACACATGACAGGTGACAAAAACAAACTTCTTGCATATAGAGCTCTAGAAAAGGAAAAGAATGTTACATTTGGAAATGACACTCCTACGGTCATTAAGGGAAAAGGGTCTGTTTTTCTAAAAGAAAAGGTGAAAGCTAATGATGTCATGTATGTGGATGGATTAAAGCATAACCTGTTAAGTGTAAGTAAAATGTGTGATCAAGGAACTGAAGTTGTCTTTAGCTCAAAAGAATGTGTGGTACGTGATCTTGATACATGTAAAACAATTATAAAAGGAAAAAGAACTCCAAGCAACCTATATGTATTGAACAACTGCAGAGAACATTGTTACTTGAGTAAATCTTCAGAAAACTAGCTATGGCATAGAAGGTTGGGGCATCTGAGCTTCTCTCAAATCAACAAATCAAGCAGAGTTAAAGTTGTTTGTCATCTTCCCAATATTACTCTACCTGAAAATATCATATGCAAATCTTGCCAATTCGGTAAGCAAACCAGAGTACAATTTAATGCCAAGGAAGGATCATCAAGTAAACCTCTTGAACTCATTCATACTGACATATGTGGACCTATGAGGAAAAAGTCACCACGTGGTGAACAATACTATATCCTATTTATTGATGATTTCTCTAGAATGTGTTGGATTGGGCTGCTTAAACAAAAAGATGAAGCAATTGAGAAATTTCAAATCTTCAAAGCACTAGTTGAGAATGAATTAGATCTAAAAATCAAGTGTCTCAGATCTGATCACGGAGGAGAATATACATCAGATGAATTCATTTAATTTTGTGAACAACATGGCATAAAAAGACAGTTTTCTGTAGCTGGCACTCTACAACAAAATGGTGTTGCAGAAAGAATGAATAGAACAGTTCAACAAATGGCTAGAGCTATGCTTGATGATTCCGGAACGCCTGACACATTTTGGGGAGAAGCAACACATACAGCAGTAAACATTCTCAACAAGGCACATGTTCATGTAAATAGTGATAAAACTCCATATGAACTCTGGTATGGTAATCCTCCCACTGTAAAGCATTTTAGAATTTTTGGAAGCAAATGCTTTATAAAAAATAATGATGAAAAACTTGGCAAGTTTGAACCCAGAGCAGATGAAGGAATACTCCTTGGATACTCCTCTAGGAGTAGAGCATATAAATGTTACAATAAAATACTTCGGAAGATTGTTGAATGTATTGATGTTATTGATGAGTCTCCTGCAGCTCCAAAAGAAGAAAAACAAACAAGAGATGGAGAAGATGATGACATATATCCTTCTACATCAAATAAGGATGATATAGATAGTGAACCAAATGAAGAACCCGAAGATGATTTATCTAAAAAAGCTCCATCTAGATATGTTCAAAAGAATCATCCAGAATCTCAAATTTTGGGAGAAAAGGGATTAGGTGTACAAACAAGAAGGACGCTTGTAGGATCTTCTAGAAATATGGCATTTCTGTCCACTATTGAACCACACAATATTAGTCAAGCCTGCAAAGATGAATGTTGGATTCAAGCCATGAATGAAGAACTTGATCAAATTGAGAAGAATCACACTTGGGAATTAGTACCAAGATCTCATGACAAAAATGTCATTGGAACTAAATGGATATTCACAAACAAGTTAAATGAGAATGGGGATGTTATAAGAAATAAAGCTAGACTTGTTTGCAAAGGGTATGCTCAACAAGAAGGTATAGACTTTGAAGAAACGTTTGCTCCTGTAGCTATACTTGAAGCCATAAGAATGTTTCTTGCTTTTTCAAGCTTCCAACAAATCAAAGTTTATCAAATGGATGTTAAATCTGCTTTTCTCAATGGAGATCTAGAAGAAGAAGTTTATATAGAACAACCAGAAGGATTCATTTTGGGAAATGATGAAAATCTTGTTTGTAGACTTAAAAGGCTCTATATGGTCTCAAACAAGCTCCAAGGGCATGGTATTATCGTCTTGACAAATATCTTCATCAACAAGGATTTTCAAAGGGGTCTGCTGATAGCAACTTATACACAAAAACTAAAAATGATAAACTAATGATTGTGGCTGTATATGTTGATGATATCATTTTTGCAAGTAATGAAGAATCTATGAGTCGTAAATTTGCTTCTATATGTAGCAAGAATTTGAAATGTCTTTACTTGGGGAACTAACATTCTTTCCTCGGGTTTGCAAGTGCATGTAGCACCGTATGGCATATTCTTTTGTCAAGCAAAATATCTTAAGCAAATTTTGAAGAAGATGGCAAGGAATATTGCAAACCTCAGAAGAATACCACAATGATAACCGGATGTAATCTGCCGATGATGATTCCCCCACGGAATCAAATCCGTAATAAAGATCTATGATAGGAAGTCTACTTTATCAACAGCCCACAAGACCGTACACAGCATGTAACTTATTGCTGACTATCTCCAAGCTAATCCAAAAGAGTCTCACCTTCAGGCCGTGAAAAGAATATTCAAATATCTACAAGGAACTCAAGACTTTGGACTATGGCATCCAAAGAATGTTGATCTTACTCTTCATGCATACACTGATGCAGATTGGGCTGGAAATGTTGATGATCCGAAAAGCACCAGTGGTGGTGCATTATATATGGGGACCCGGTTAGTATCTTGGTTTAGCAAGAAGCAAAGCTCTATTGCCTTATCTACAACAGAATCAGAATATGTGGCTGCCGGATCATGTTGCACTCAACTTCTCTGGATGATGCAAACCTTACAAGACTTTCAAATCAAATGTTCACCTCCTATATCCATTATGTGTGATAACACAAGTGCCATTAGTATCTCAAAGAACCCTGTTATGCATTCCAAGACCAAGCACATTCCCATCAAATATCACTTCTTACGTGAACAAGTGCTTGAACAAAAAGTGAAATTGGAGTATGTTCCCTCCAAAGAACAAGTTGCTGATATATTCACCAAACCTCTACCCAGGGAAGCGTTCGAATATCTCAAACAGAAACTGGGAGTAGTCTCTGCCATGTAGAAGATCAGATCTACTTAAATACAGAAGATTAAATTGGTTGTGAGGTGTTGTTGGGCATCTCTAAATGCCCAGGCTAAGGGGGAGCATTGGTCATATGAAAAGAATGCATTGTTGGAATTTATAAGTCATTTTGTTTGAAGATACAGCATGATCTGAGGGGGAGCATGGTAGTGTCGGTTCGAAGGATCTTGATCAATTCTTTTCCATTGATGTCAAAGGGGGAGGAAAAGCAAAAAAAAAGGGGGGCTTCTATAAAGACAATCAGAGGAAGAGTATTTCCATCAATGCCAAAGGGGGAGATTGTTGGAAATGTTGTCATTGATGGCAAAAGAATTGGCAAAGAAGGAGCATCTGAAACAGTAGCAGCAGAAGAAGAGTGCATAATTGAAGCAAAATTGTCCAGAGACAGAGTAGGAGAAAAAGGCCATCGAATAGAAAATAATAAGTGAATGTTCTAGTAAATGGTAATTCACCCTGATAGAATCCGTGATAAGCAAGAAATTCATTGAAGGAATTAATGGTTGCGGAGATATGATGGTCTTACTTGTAGAATCAATAACTTGAATCTACAGTTAGAAGTGGAACTGTGACAGGGTAAAAATCCGAACATGCAATGGAAGGTTGATATATTATAGCAGAATTGAAGAAAGAATGACATTGAATTGTCTCGAGTTGATGTTTGAGAGGAAATCCCATCGGAAGAGAACTACATTTGTTCGTTGTTTATTGGAAATCCTGCCGAAGATAGACCAGAGTTAACTAAGTAAGAAGGATAGCGCAAACCCAAACTAAGCCTTTGGAATCATGAACGAAACCTGGAAGGAAAGAGGTAGAACGTAACAAAAAGAAGTGCGACGGAACCCTACGTGAAGAGCGGAACCATGACCAAGTGAACAATGAAGGCAGTTTATGGTTTTCATCGCACCGCCTATGTGGAGTGAGCGGTATTTGAGGATTTGGGAGCGATTCCATAAATCATTCGACACGTGGAAAGGAAGACCCACGGAAAACCGCTTGTCACTATGTGCCATCGCGCGTTTTTGTTTGAACCATGATGCCCAGTGATATTGATACATACCATTGATTTGGGAAGATGACATTGGACGGTGGCTGTGTTCGGAAGGTGCGCCAAGGATAACCCAGGTACGGTGTGCCATCGCACGTTATTCCCTGTGCAAGTTACCCAAGCGATATCCATCGATTTGGATGTTGCGGCGCGATGGAACGTGAGCCCTTCGATCGGGTCGATTGTTAGTGCTGGGCCCCAATTTAATTTATATCGCTCATTATTAAGGTCTATTTAAAAGCGCTGGTTATTAATATAAATTTCTATTATATATTTTAAATTTCCAAAGGTTGTGGATAATGTTTATTTATCAAATTCCACGAATTTGATAAATAAAATTTCAATAAAAGAAGGAATACCATCAGCAGTTGGATGGTTTTGACTCATGGTTTTACTAAAGGAAAAAACTATATAAGGAGAAGATGATTATTGTACAATTTGTGCAAGCGTAATGGTGGTGAATGAATAAATTTTTCTAAGGAATATCTGCATGGACGAACTCTGTCCTTAATTGATAAATCTAAATTTACGATGCACCCATGGATATAATGATCTAACAATGATGAATCTCTAGTTTGATCGACTGACGAAATCATGAAGAACTGGTGTGAGTGTATTGAAGAAAATGAATAAATCTGGTGGCCTGCAAGGTATGTTGTGTGGAAACTGGTGGATCCAGTATGAAAATTGATGGATCATAGTCCGCAGTGGTGCTGAGGGTTGAAGCCTTCAGTGAGGGGGTTGTAGCTCCCTTCCAGTGGTAGCTGGTAAACGAGAGAAGGTTGTAGCCTTTCTGCAGGTAGGTGCGTGCGTGTTGGTATAAGTCTACGCCAGCATAAATTGTAAGAAGTTTTCTTTATAGTAATATTGAAGACTGAGATAACAGCAGCGATGGTTTTCTCCCAAATTGGGTTTCCAACTTAAATACTGGTGTTCATATGTGTGGCTTATGTTTGATGGTTTGTTTTGTTATTTCTGTTCATACTTACTGCTTACTAAACATTTGATGAATGAATGATGCAATGATCTAAGTAAAGACATAATAAGATCTTTGGACATACACGTTGGTTTCTGTAAATTAGTGTATGGTTTTAAGAGAAAGAAAAAGTAAAAAGTTTTCAGCCCAAAAAACTTATTCACCCCCCCTCTTAGTATTTTTCCCAACAATTGGTTTCAGAGCAGGTCCTTCTGAGAAGCTTAGCCGCTAGAAGGAAGATAAATCAAGATGAGCAATCAAGATGGAATAGCGTCTATCAGGCCTCCACTCTTCAATGGAAATAATTTAATCTTCTGGAAAACAAGGATGATATCCTATCTTCAGTCTCAGGGTGCAGAAGTATGGGCTATTGTTGAAACATGATATCAATATCCAGGCGCAGTACCAACAGATCCAACGGAAAATAAAAATTATGAAACAAATGCAAAAGCGGTCAATGCTCTATTAGGAAGTCTAACTGAATCAGAATTTGTCAAAGTCATGTAGTTGAATACTGCAAAGGCAATATGGGACAAAATCATTCTAAGTTATGAAGGTGATGCAAAGGTAAAAAGTGCTAAACTCAAAACTCTCAAAATTCAATATGAGAATCTAAAAATGCATAATGAGGAGAGCATTGCCAATTTCTTTTTACGTCTTGATGATGTTGTAAATCGTATGAGAAATCTGGGAGAAATAATAACCGAATCTACTTTGGTTGAGAAAGTTTTAAGATCACTCATATATATCCGAGGACTACAAATTTTTACATGAGAAGAATTGATCCATAGCCCCATGTTGCTCCTAGTTTTTCCCAAAAAACATCGTTTAGGGCTTCAAAATGGCTCCAGAAGTTCAGGACCCAAAAAAATGCTAAAAATAGTAAGTCGTGTTGAAACTAAAAAACTAAAAGAGACAATGATGGTGCCCTAAGTGGAATAGGCGGGTGGCCACCAATATCCACCTGGATGATTCCTCCCCCCTTAGTAAATAATGGTCCCATTGCATTGATTTCCTCCATGAGATGAGGAAACATCTGTTGAACTTGGTCCCTTGTGAACCACTTGCCTTGGTGGAGGAGTTGGCCAACTTTGACAACGCGATACAGTTGAATCTTCTGTTGGTGATTTTTCTTGACTTTCATGTCCATGATACAATCTGTGGTGGCCTATTCCATGCAGTCTGGGTTTAACTCTATTGGTGTGAGTTGTTCTGCAATGTCATAGGTGTCCAGTAGAGGTGGGAAGTAGGGATGAAGGCGATCCACATTGAATATCAGGTACATACCAAGGAATGGTGGAATACTCAGCTCGAAGGAATTGTTCCCTACAACCTTGGTGATGGTGTACGACCCATATCAGAGCAGTAAAAGCTTGCAGTGGGGCCCAGTGTGGCACTCCTTCTGCAAATGTAGCCACACTTTGTCGCCCACCTCGAAGTTGTGTGGCACCTGATGTTGATCATGTCATTACTTGTAATTAGCATTGGCTCTGTCCAATATGTCATGAACCTATTGGCGGATGTGGTGAATGCGCTCGATGAAGCTGTTCGCTTTGTCAGCTTCAGACTGGACATGAGCCGAACCAGCCTGAGTAGCCGTAAATGGCATGGCTACGTCAATGGCACATGGTGGTTGGAATCCCAAGCCCACCTGAAACGAGTTGTGGTCGGTTGAGCTATGGAGAGCCCAGTTATAACTATTTTGTACATAGGGGAGGCTCTCATCCCATGTGTGTGGATGATTTGAATTTTACATGCATAGAATGTGTACAATCATCCTATTGACAACTTGTGCTTGGCCATCAGTTTGGGGATGGAAAGTTGTGGACTTGGTGAGCTTGGTGTCCAACATTGGCCAGAGGTTGGACCAAAATGTGTTGAGGAACCTATTGTCCTGATATGATATGATATAATTTGGGATCCAAAAGTGCACCCACACTCGTTCAAAGAAGAGTTTAGCAGTGGCTTCTTCTGTGATATTCTTCTTGCAGGCCACCATAATTTCCATCTTCGAGAATCTATCAACGACCAGCAAAACTCAATCATTTCCATGCTTAGTAGAAGGAAGGCCCAACATGTAATCCATGGAGATGGATTCCCAAGGTTGACTAGGGGTAGGTATCAGAGTATAGAGGCCTTGCTTCTTGATGGTTGGTTTGGCAATGGCGCAAGCAGTGCAAGATTTTATGTACTTCCCGACATCTTGTCGAAGGTTTGGCCAATAGAAATACTTCTGCAGTACTGCCACTGTTTGCTTGACCCAGAAATTCCCATCGACTTGATTGTAGTGTGTTTCCCATATCAGCTTGGCACGCTCGCTTGAAGAAACCCAAATTTGTCCCAGGTGACATAACAATGCACCTTGGAGGTGAAAATTTGGAACTTTCATACCCCCCAAGAGTGCCTTGTATGTGTGGCTGAATTCTAGATTGCTCTCATAGGTAAGCGGCCAATATGAAGTCTCATGCCCACAAGAGTTGAGAACGGTGGTTAGCGCCACAATCGGTGGTCTGCTGAGGCAGGCTGCAACATTATTGGTGCTACCCTTCTTTTACTTGATGTTCAAATGAAACTGTTGCATATATCTGGACCACTTCTGATGGCGATCATTCTGAAACTTACCTTTTGTCTGTATGAACTGCAGGGGCTAGTGGTTTGTGTGGATGATTGTTTCCTTCCGCAAAATGTAATGCTACCATTATCGACAAGCATGCAGAATGTAATACATTTCTTTTTCATAAGTGGGATACTTTTGAACTGTGTCGGACAATGTCTCACTGTGATATGCCACTAGATGCCCCTATTGAGTAAGAACTTCCCCAATAGCGTAGTCAGAGGCATCTGTCTCGATCTGAAATGGTTGTTGTAAGTCTGGTAATGTGAGCACAGGGGCAGAACAAAGGTGATGTTTCAATTCTATGAACACCTTCTGTTGATATTCCTACCAAAAGAATTTTTCTTTCACTCCTCCCTTGGTGACATGACTCAAGGCTCAAGTGATACGAGAGAATCCAAACACGAACCTGCAGTAGAAATTAGCAAGACCTAGAAAGCTGTGAAGCTCTGTTAGAGTGGTTGGGCCTAGCCAATCCTAAATGACTTGGATCTTGGGTTGATCAACATGCACCCCCCTTTCATCAATAATGTATCCCAGATATTGAACTTCGGTCATGCCAAAAGTGCACTTCTCCAAATTGGCACACAACTTGTGTTGCCGCAGTGTTTGGAGGACTTGTTGGATGTGGTGGAGGTACTCTTCCCAATTCTAGCTAAATATCAGAATTTCATCCAAGTACACCAATACAAATGAGTTGGTGAATGGCGGCAAGATGTCATCCATCAACCTCATGAAGGTTGCGGGAGCATTCGTGAACCTGAAAGGCATGACCAACCATTCGAAAAGGCCCTCCTTGGCTTTGAAGGCAGTCTTCCACACATTGGAGGGTTCAATTGGTACCTGGTGATACCTAGACTTCAAGTCGATCTTACTGAAATACTTTTCCCCTTTGAGTTTAGGTCATCAATCCATGCGATTAGGTACCTATTCTAGACAGTGATCTTGTTCAGCACCTGATAGTCAATACAGAGTCTCCAAGTCCCATCCTTCTTCTGTACCAACACGATCAAGCTCCCACAAGGTGATGAACTTGACCGGATGTGACCTTTCTGCAGCAGCTCTTGAATCTACCTCTTGATTTCATCGTTCTCCAGAACAGAGCATCGATAGATCGGTCCATTGGGTAGCGGCGCACCTCGGGTTAGATCAAAGGGGTGCTTGACCTGACACTGTAGAGGAACCCCCGTTGGTGAGGTGAAGATGTCCTCGTACTCCTCCACAACCTTGCCCATTTGTTGTTGTCATGAAGAGGAGTCCTATCTGGAGGTCGTGTCCATAGTCTTCTTCTTTCCCTGGGGCGGATCATCAAGAAAAAAAATTTCTTGGTTTGGGAAATGAGCTTACTACATTGTTTTGCAGTAACCAAAGAGATAGAGGTAGGCGGTGGTACCTCTAGTATCTTGTACAACTTATTTCCCAAAGTAACAATAACAACGCAAGGCTGGAAATCATACATAGCATGTCGCATCCACAATTATAGTTGGCCTAATAATACATCAGAAACATCAAGAGGAGAAATGTCACATAATACCTCATTCGTTAAGGGATTGATGCTATAGGGAATGCGGCACTGCTGGCTGACTCTGAAATCCCATCCTTGGTAAAGCCACCCGATGGTGTATGGATGTTGGTGTGTTGTGGTCGGCAAGCCCAACCACTTCATGGCGTCTGCTGAAACAAGGTTATTTTAGCTCTCATTGTCTACAATGAACTGTAGCGGGGAACCCTTTACCTACATCTGGGAGTGGAAGAGACACTCCTCCTCCTCTGGATCTTCGCAGTGGCAACAGTGGCGTTGGGCTTTGCATCAATAATTTGTTTCCATTTTTCATTCCCCTTTTCATGTTCTGAGTTAGAGTTAGAGCATGAATCTGAATCAAAAGCCTCATCTCGGCCACCAGCAACTACCTCGCCCGACACTCACTTGTGTTGTGAGTGGAGCTCTTATGGAACTCACACCACTTTCCCTTGTCCTTCTTTGGCTTCACGGTGTTTCTCTTTGCTTGTGGCTTTGACAGGTTTTCTTGGGCAGCCATGCCTTGGCTTTTTCCTTTCTTCTATATTTTGGGGGAACATTTCCCTTGATTTTGATTTGCAGATCCAAATTATTGCTTTTTCTGTTTGAATTTCTGCTCAATCTTGGTAGCATATCGGTATGTCGTACAAAGTGAGGAATGTATCTGTGCATAAAACTGTGATAATTTAGCACAAAATGTTTCTTTTAATCTTTGATACCCAACTTTGTGTGTAGGGTATGGAACATATTCGTTAGCTCATGCACATCTTGATACCTTTGTTTCCGCAGCGTGGTCCATTGTATATACTTGTCCTCATAGCTCCTGATGGGATAGTATTGTTCCTTGATGGAGTCTCCAAAAGAATTCCAAATTGGTATGACTGAGAACAGAGAGGGTTTTGTCTTGTCCTTTTTCTCACAGTAGGTTTCCCACTAGTCCTTGACATGGGGGGTAGCTTTGAGGAGTGCAAAAATAATCTTCTCCCGGTCGGAAAAGTCATGAACCAATAAATATCCTTCTAATAGATTCAACCATCTATCTATGGAATATGCATCTGTTTGACCCTCAAATATGGGAATGTCAAATTTTAGTTGTGCCTTAAAGGGAGTCGCGCCTCCAGAGTGGTTGTTGGATGCAGATGCGCCACTGGTTGGTAGTCATTGAAGGATCTAGGAAAAGTTATCCATCATCACATTTCTTTGTTTTTCGAGGGCCTCCTCGAGAAATATTTTGATAGGATATCCTGCTTCCTCATCTTTCTTTTCTTCCCCCATGGGTGGTTGTCGGGTTTTGCGAGGCTAATCTTACAAAGGTTCCTCCAGATCGAGCACTAACTCCTTATACCCCGACCTCGTTGGGGACATGCAAAGAAGGATCAAGAGAAAGCAGACCGCTCTGATACCACTGATCTATATTTATGCAGGAATGCAAAAGAATACACATATAACCATAAATATAAAGATGCGGTGGAAATAACACTTCGTTTCATTAATATCAAAGAATTGAAATTTGCTTACAGACAGAATGGAAATAAACTAGCTAGGGTGCTCGTAGCATATCTCTGAGAAGAGATGTGGCAGATACAAGCCTCTGAAATGTGTTACAATGAGGCTCAAGGGCCTATTTATTATTTATAAATAATGGAAAAACCTAAAAATCCAAACCCTAACCCTAGGAGATGAAGCGCCAAAACTATGGGTCTTGTTTGGGTAAATTGGTGTTTCAACTTCCCAGGGACATAACTTTGGCATACAATACTCATTTGACATGAAACATACCTCATTAGAAAGATATATCTAAGTAATACAACTTTTGATGTGAGAAAAATTAGTTCGTAGACCCATGTTTCTCTCGATTTTCCCAAAAAACGTCTTTTAGGGCCTCAAAAAGGCTCTGGAAGTTCAGGACCCGAAAAACTACTAAAAATAGTAAGTCATTCCGAAACTAAAAAAATGAAAGAGAAAATGGTGGGGCCCCAAGTGGAATAGGTGAGTGGTCACGAATATCCACATGGATTATTGGTTCCACCTGTTATGCTTTGATACGTAGGGAAAAAAGGAATAAACTTGGTGCTAGAAGTCGAAAATGTATCTTCTTGGGGTATTCCAATACCTCCAAAGGATATCGTCTCTATGATGAGGTCAATAAGAAATTTTTAGTAGCCAAAGATGTCATATTACTTGAATATTACAAGGTTGACAATGTTTTTGAGCGGCAACTTGATTGCTTGGATAGATTCACACATGCAAAGTCTTTTCAAGAATTTACTAATCAGATTTCAAATCTTGAACGGGTGATTCCTATACTGACTCAATATTTGGAATCATCTTCGGAAGCACTCTCTCCCCCACATGAAGAGCCAACCATGAATGAAACCTTGAACGATGTGATTGATATAATTGGGAGATTGAATCTTGATTCAATTCCAACTAAGTCAAATGAGCAGCCTAGGCCATCTTAGAAAGGTCCCCCAAAATGGCTAACAAAGACACTATAAAACGTTTGTCTTGATGAGGTTGGAAAGATAGGAACAAGAAGCTCCACCAGATAAAATGGAGGTGACAGAGATAATTTTGTTTCACCTACTAATTTGGATATTTCTTATAACTGTGAACCAAATTTTTCTACAGATCTTGTACCAACTTCCTTCAAAGAAGTCGCTTCTCATGTTGAATGGAATGAAGCCATGCGAAAGGAATATGATGCCTTGATAAAGAATGGCACTTGGAAGCTGGTTGATCCTCCTTTAGGAATGAAACCAATTGGCTACAAGTCATTCTACAAGAACAAGTAAAAATAATATGGCTCACCTGACAAGCACAAAGGCAGCCTTGTGGAAAAATATTTTGCACAGAAAGAAGGGGTTGATTATGAAGAAATTTTTTCCCCCACAACAAAATGGGCCACCGTCCGGACACTCTTTTCCTAGTAGCTCAGAAGGGATGGAAAGTCCATTAGATGGATGTAAGACCCACCTTTTTGAATGGAGATCTAAAGGATAATGTTTTTATGTCCCTGGTATGAAAGGACTGTATTAGTTTGTTGTGCTAAGTGTCTCTTTAGTTATAAATATGTACAATTTGTCTCCATTTGTTTGCTTAAGGAATGAGTAATTTAACCATGAAACATAGATGAATTTGTGAGTTTTAAGCATGCAAATAAGCCTAAATAACACTGAACATTAGTGTATAACAGAGAAATAACATCACACATAAGTTTTACATAGCAGGCATGATGAAGCAGTTCACCTCTCCTAGGCTACAATTGATGCTCTAGCTCCCAATGGCGTGTCCCTCTTTGTAATTATGCTAAAAATTGCAAATACATGTGTTGACAAGCCTCCAATCACTATTTTATCTTCACTAGTGGTTCGAGAATGCTCAAATTAGTCTAGGTAGACTCTTGTTTCACCCAAATTGGTCAAAAATTGACCTCCCTAGCCACTTTCCCAATCACAGCTACAAAACCTCCACTAGTTGTCGAGAACTGTAGTTATCCGCAGCTAATTTGGCAACAAACCCAAATTTTGGTGTCACGCAGCTAATTTGGTCCCCCCCTCCCCCCTATTTTCAAAGTTATAAAAATTTAAATAGAGCTAGCACCCTATAGGGGTAAGTAACAACTGATAGAGGAGTTGGTTGAGGTATATGCGGGAGCGTATGGAGGTCATGGGGTCGACCTCCCCGAACTCCACAATAATTTTATACAACCATACAGGGGACATGTGGCAGCCTCCAAGATGTCGACGTGCCACCCATCCAATGGCCCATAAAAACCAGCATACAACCAAATCAATGTTCCTGAATGCACCACATGGAAAAACCTTACTGGTCTAGACAAAACATAATATTCCCAGAATATTCGATTTTTTCTTACTATACCTGCATGTTGACTGGGCATCCCAGTCACTCCTGTCACAAAATTTTCACTGTTTTGGAAATCGATTAGAATGAAATATCTCCCTCATACGACATCGGTTTTTTGAACCGTTCATGGTGCTAGAATCAAAACGATGAGTTCTACCCGGTCACTCAGGTTCAGTACAATTTCGATCACTTTCAATTTTGAGAAAAATTCATGATAACCTGATCACACCTCCCCATTGGGAATATTTTGGACCCAAAAATACTTTAATTACATGTTCAGTAGATGAGGGTACAACTCCCTCACCTTTCCAACTTCCATATAGTTTTCCTTGCTTGGCTTACTACCTTTGAGCCCAACTCGAAGGTAGACAACACTTTCCCTGATAACTGCTCTTGTCCTCCTGTCAAGGAGGGTATCCACCTTGAGCTCATTCAGAAATTTTGGCAAGAAATATTCAATAGAAGGCATTTGAACATGACTCCCTTGATCATCAATCAAAGGGGGCTTATACAAACATAAATTTTCAATATTGACAACTGAATACATTTTCATATATGAAGGCAAGTCAAGTTGAAATGAATTACTACCAACTTTCTTGATGATCTTGAATGGACCATAGAAAATGGGCTTGAGATTTTTACCTTCTCCTTGCATCCTTTCTTTGCTTATGTGCAACCATATCTCATCTCCTTCTTGAAACTTGTGATCAACTCTATTTTTGTCAGCCCTCTCCTTGTATTTTCTTTGACTCTTCTCAAGCTCTTCTTGAACTTGTTGATGAATAATCTGAATTTTCTCAATGAACTTTTGAGCCTTGTCATTGTCACTATTCCCATCAATTGCAAAATCCTTCTCAAATATGAAGTCTAATGGTGATTTCAGAAAATACCCAAAGTGTGCTGAAGAAGGTGAAGTATTTGTAGAAGAGTTCTTTATCCAGTTGTAAGCGTGTTGAATGTAATGCAGTTTTTCATCCCACAACTTTGGATGTTTTCTGCAATATCCTCTCAATAGATGCACAACGGTTTTGTTTACCACCTCGGTTTTGCCATCATTTTGCGGATGAAAAACAATAGTCTTTTTCAACTTTGTGTCCATCATCTTCCAAAGATTGGTCCAAAAATTCCCAATGAACCTGGAATCTCTGTCACTAAAAATAGAAGTTGGCCATCCATAATGAACCTATACATGTTGAAAATAAAGTTTAGCACTTTGTTCAACATTTATGGTTTTCTTACATGGCATAAGTATACACATTTTACTTAATATATCCAGAACTACATAAAGATAATCATGTTGTTTTCTTGACATAGGTAGACCTCCAACAAAGTCCATGGAGACACTCTCCCATGGCCTTGATGGTACCAGTAGTGGCATGTACAACCCAATATTCCTATTGCTATGCTTTCTTGTTGCACACATATAACAACCTCTTATAAAACGTGACACACTATCTATCATGGGAGCGCAATAGAAATGCCTCTGTAGATGCGCCATTGTTTTTCTTACCCAAAAGTGTCCAACAATAAGAGACGAATGAGCCTCTCTCATGACACTAAGCCTCTCTCCTTGTGGTATACACAGTTTTCCCAAATGAAATGGAAAATTTTTATGCGTGTGATAATCATTTTCCTCAACTTAATTCCCTTCACTCAAACTAGAATACACATATTGAAAATCAACATCATGTGCATATTGTTCTATGTAACTCTCATGTATAATAGAATCATTTTTAAGTAAAGTAGAAGCATTTATAATTTTCCTTGAAAGCATATCATCAACTTTATTGAAAATACCTTTCTTGTACCTTATAACTAAGTGAAACTGTTGAAGAAATCCTATCCACCCAAAATTTCGAGATTGCTCCAATTTTTTTTGTGACTTCAAGTATTGTAATGGTTGGTGATCGATATGTATAATTGTCTCTTTACCCATCAAGTAGTGTTTCCAATTATTGACGCTTTGTACCAGTGCATACAGCTCTTTTTCATATGTAGGATAATTAGTTACAACACCATTGAATGTTTCAAAATGAAAAATGATAGGCTTACCATGCTGCAAAAGTATTGCACCCATGGCATAATCACTAGCATCGGTTTGTATCTCGAATGGTTGTCTCAAATTCGGTAATGAAAGGACCGAAGCTGAACTGATCTTGTATTTTAAATCTTCAAAATATTGTTGTTGTTTGCCTCCCCATTGGAAGCCTTTCTTCACACTTTTCACTGCATGCATAGTAGATTCTATGGTAGAAAATATAGCAAAAAAATTCTCCAATACTGAGTTGCGCTTAAGAAAATTCTTACCTAGGTTACTATTTTGGGAGTGGGCCAATTCACAATGGCTTCCAATTTATAAGGATCAATTCTCAACTCACCTCTTCCTACAATGTGTCCCAAATAAACCAGGGAAGTCTTTCCGATCTCACACTTTGACATCTTAAGAAATAATTTCTCTTTCTTCAAAACATCAAGCACCCTTTTCACATGAAAGACATGTTCTTCTCTTGTTTTAATGAAAATGAGTATATCATCTAAATACCCAATCAAAAATTCATCAAGAAATGGATGCAAAACATTATCCATAAAATGCATGAAATTTGTCGATGCATTACACAAACCAAATGGCGTAACCAACCACTCAAAGAGTCCTTGTTTGGTTTTGAATGCAGTCTTCCATATTTCACTTTCTACAATTCTTACTTGATGATATCCACTTTGTATATCTAACTTAGTGAAAAAAAATTCTTCTTTCGATTGATCATGAAAATCATCTATCCTTGGGAGTGGGTATCGATTCTTTACCATTATCTTGTTCAAAGCTCTGAAGTCTACACACATGTGCCAAGTCCCATCATTCTTCGGAATCAAGAATATGGGTGAACCGCATGGTGAAGTGCTTGGCCTTATGAGTCCCTTGTCCAACATGTCCTTGATTTGCCTCTTTGTTTCATCATTCTCCATTATCGACATGTGATACATGTCGATGTTTGGAAGAGGACAATCTTGTTGCAACTGAATCTCATGTTGAATCTCCCTTTTTGGAGGCAATCCTGTTGGATCCTTAAAAATCTCATGATGTGCATAAAATGCATCATATAAATCCGATTTCAACTTGGGATCACAATCCTCAAATGATTCATGATTAACATCAACTTTCAGATTAATAATTAGAAGAAAAAAATTCTTACTTGAATTCACCAACCTTTTTACCTGTCCAGCATTTACCATTGCAATATTTGTCTTATTGCGATGTGCTCTAACAATGTACTCCTTGCCATATTTGAATAAATGGTATTTTTTCTCATGGAGATGGAAGATCACTTTCCTGTAATACAAGTAATGAATTCCAAAAAAAATACCTGTAATATCAAGAGGAACCACATCTAATTCAACTATGTCAACAAAATGTGCAGTTATTGCAAACCAAATATGCACTTCTTTGAAACCTGTAAATTTTCATCCTTACAAATCCACCCAAGTGGATATGGTTTTGGATGTGGAATGGTCTCAAGATTAATTTTCTTGACCAAGTCTTCATAGATTAAGTTTTCTTGAGACCTGCTATCAAACAGTGTGTAAATCTTGGTATGTTTGGATATTACTCTCACATGAAATAGTTCAATTCTCTCTTCTTCATTTAGAGCTTGTATGTGACAGTTTGATGTACTAGTATTGGGTTTAGTTTCAATTTCTTTTCCCTTCATGTTCTTCATTCCCATGAATGTAATTTTAGATTCATCACCTGAATCCTCTCCTAAATCATGTTGAGTTGTAGCTGTAGTATCCTGCTTCCCTTTTTTGTTATTATACTTGGTTCTCTTTTCAGGATGTAATTTCCAAAAAAAATTCTCTTCATTGCCTTCTCTTGAACAATGTTTATAGAAAACTTTTTCTCCCTCTTTCTTGACGGATGCATTCTTTTTTCCCTTACCTTTTGAGGTCTTTTCTTTTTTTTCCCCTTAAAAGGTTTCTTCCTAATGTCATCAGTAATGTTTTCCATCTAGCTTCTAGATGCGTGGCCTGAACACAAACTTCATCTAGAATTTTAGGTTTAAACATGAGAATAGTATGTTTTAGGTAGCTATGTAAGCCTCCTATGTACTTGATAAAAGTATCTTGGCTCTGCAAATCTACCCCTAATAAGAGAGCTCTTCTCCTAAATTCTTGGGTGTATTCTTGCACATTTTGTCCTTTCAATTGTCTAAAATTTTTCCAGTTCATTATGGCTTTCTACATATGATCTAATGGATAAAATTGTTGTTTTATTGTAGTAATGAAATTAGTCCATGATAGGATAATCTTACCATGATTCTTGATCTCATCCTTTGTCTTGGCTTCCCACCAAACAAGTGTTGCACCTTCCATTCTCAATGAAGCTAGTTGGATTTTGGTATCATCATCATGAAGGTTCTGAATTCTCAAATAGACCTCCAATTGCATAATTCAATTATCAAGCTTTTCTGCATTGACTTCACCATTAAACATTGGAAATTCAAACTTAAAATCAAGTTTTAGAAAAGGAATTTTACTAGTGTTCTTTGACTTGTGTGGTTGATGTACTGAAGATGAAGTAGAGGATGATGATGATGAGGGTGAGGATGGTGACTTTCCACTATCTCCATTTCCTCCATTTCCCTTCTTTGATTTATCTTCATCATTTTTACCTCCTGATGATCCTTGTCCTTCCTTATGAAGTTTGGATCCTTCTCCTTCTATTCTCTCATTCATTTCTTGATAAAGGACTCTCACCATCTGAGTCATGTCAAGGAATGCTTTCCTGGACACTCTTTCTTCTTCTTTGGGATCCACCTCTTTATGGATTTCTTCTTCCTCTGGAGGAATGCTTAATGTTTCTTCTACTTATTTTGGAGGTTATCTAACTGGTGGAGAATGTGGCAATCTTTCCCTCCTTTTTTGTAGCTCACTTTGTGAACCTCTTGCTTCCACCAATTTTCCTTCTCCTCTCTTAAGCTTGAGCCTAGTAAGCATGTGAACACTTGCAAACAGTTAAACAAATATTTGCACACAACAAAACTAGAGAATAAAATCTAGCTCTGATACCAACCTGATTTGAAAGGATTGTATTAGTTTGTTGTGCTAAGTGTCTTTTCAGTTAAAACATGTACAATTTGTCTCCATTTTTTTTCATAAGGAATGAGTAATTTAACCATGAAACATAGATGAATTTGTAAGTTTTAAGCATGTAAATAACAATAAATAACACTAAAAAGTGGTGTATAATAGAGAAATAACATCACAAATAAGTTTTACACAGCAAGCATGATGAAGCAGTTCACCCCTCCTTGACTACATCTGTTGGTCCAACTCCCAATGTCATGTTAATCTTTGTCATTATGCTCAAAATTGAAAATACATGTGCTTACAAGCCTCTAATGGTTGTTTTCTCTGCACCAATGGCTCCAAAATGCTCAAATTAGTCTAAGTAGACTCTTGTTTCACCCAAATTGGTTGAAAATTGACCTCCCTATCCATTTTCCCAATCACAGCTACAAAACCTCCACTAATTGTGGAGAACTACAGTTATCCACAGCTAATTTGGAAACAAAACCGAAATTTGGTGGTGCGCTATTAACTTCGCCAATGAAAACCGTTGTATTAAATGTTAATGGTTAGGGGTAGGGGTGGCCACATGCCAACCCCCTTAAAACCTGCAGTTTAACATTAAAACTCCACCACAAAAGTGGAGCGGAACTTGGAGTAGGCGGAGTTCCCAAAACATCTAAACTAACCAAAACCCTTGGTATGAATTTCGGACAGCATATGTGATATGTTTTAACGTTGTTGTTTTAACACCGTCGGAGTCACGGTCGTGGAACCATCGACAAATGATGTAACTGTGCCATGTGGCATGGTTTGAGCACATTCCGCCAGAGATGTGGTTACGTAGCCCACCATTTTAATAGTTGACGTTGATGTTATATGTTATATCATGTGAACATTGTTGGGTTCATCGACGGGTTGCAACCATCGACATTCCCCCCCCCATTTGCAAACTTATAAAAATTTAAATAGAGCTCGCGCCCTATAGGGGTAAGGAAAAACTGATAGAGGAGTTGGTTGAGGTCTATGTGGGCGCGTATGGAGGTCACAGGGTCAAACCCCCTAGACTCCACAATAATTTTATACAACTGTATAGGGGACACATGGTAGCCTTAGGCCTGGTCACGTGTCACCCATCCAATGGCCCATAAAAACCAACATACAACCAAATCAACATTCTTGAATGCGTCGAGTGGTGAAAACTTACTGGTTAAGAGAAAACAAAATATTCCCAGAATATTCCATTTTTTTTACTGTACCTGCATTCTGACTAGGCATCCCAGTCACTCTTGTCACAACATTTTAGTTGTTTGGGAAATCGAGCAAAATGCGATATCTCCCTCATACGACATTGGTTTTTCAAACCGTTCACAGCGCTGAAATGAGAACAACAAGATATACCGGGTCGCTCAAGTTAGGTATAGTTTCGAGCACTTTAATATTTGATCAAAATTCATGATCTCCTAATCAGTCCTAGCCATAAGTAATTATTATGAAGGGCCAAGAACAAAAAATATGCAAGCTTATAAAACCCTTGTATGGCCTCAAGCAAACACTATGAGTCTGGTATGAGAAATTAGTTGAGCATCTTTTGAAATTTAAATTCAAAAATTTTGATCTTGATGATGCAACTTTGTTTATTAAGAAAGTTGGGAACAAAGTTGTATATCTTGTGGTGTATGTAGATGATATTTTGATGATAGGGAAAAATGAGAGTTATATTGCATCCATAAAGAAAGAAATGAAGAACGGTTTTGGAATGACTTATTTGGGCTATGTTCACTACTATCTGGGTCTTGAAGAAACTCAACATCCTAAATTTATATTCCTTTCTAAAAAGAAGTACATTGGAGATATTTTGTACAATTTTTGCATGGATGAATGAATTCCTTAACCACTCCAATGGAAAAAAACTTGAATCTCACATCCATTGAATGGAAGGAATTCGAGGATGCAACGAAGTATAGACAGCTTGTAGGAAGTCTTATCTACCTGACTACCATCAGACCAGGCATCTCATTTTTTGTTGGAATCCTCTCCAGTTTTATTAAAAAGCCTTGTGAAGGACATTGGTCTACTGCAAAAAATGTTCTAAAGTACTTGAAGGGGACTCAAGACTTTGGACTCAAATATACACAGGTGGGTGACTTCAGCTTGATCGAATACAGTGATTCGGACTTTGATGGGGACAAAGAAACTAGAGTATCTACTTCAGGTTATACCATGAGTCTTGGATCAGGAGCTTTCTTATGGAGATCACGCAAATAGTCAGTTCCAACAGATTCCACAACTGAGGCAGAATATGTGGAAAAAACTGAAGCAACAAAGGAAATTGTGTGGTTTAGGAAAATCCCAAAAGATTTGCAGATGAAACAAATGAATTCAACTCTACTCATGATCAACAACACTTCTACAATAAATTTTGCCAAGAACCCAAAGTTCCATGATCGAACAAATCACATGAATAAAAAATACCATCTGATTTGACATCATGTTGAGGCCAAAATTATCCATCTACATCATTGTTCCACAAATGAGCAGATTGCATACATCTTCACCAAAGCACTTGGAAGAGAAAAGTTTGAAAAATTTAGAACGATGCTTGGGCTCACCAACATCCCTTCAGATTAAAGGGGGGAATTTTGACACCTAATCCTAAGGGATTGGGTGAGATTGTATATTATTGTAAAATAGGAAATAAGGAAGGCCAAGAGACATTGGGAACTGAATCCCAATATTCTCACCTCCATGTATAAGTACATACACACCCTCCATCAAGTTCATTCAATTTTGCAGAGTTACCTCTTGTTCTGACAACCTCTCTAAACAAGACTTTGAATAGGTTATTTCCACATTCCAATAAGAATGTTATGTGTAATTCCATTGGTTTCTAAAATGGAGTTGACATAATACATTTAAAAGTATAATTATACATAAATATTTCAATATTGATCATAAATAAAACAAGTGTACTGAGGAGCAATGATATAACTAATACTATGATATTTGAAAAGAACATTAGGTTAAAAATATGAAAAATAATATTTATTTTTAAAGAATACTAGGATATTTCAAAAAATATTTAGGCTATAAATATGAAAAAGTAATATTATTATTTTTTAAACGTATTGGTCTCATAAATATATTGGATTCCTCGAGGAAGCATTAAAATTGTTTGTATTTTGTTTATTAATTATAGTTTAGGAGTTGTCCTAGTTTCCAATTCTAGTAGTTCACACATAAAATAATGTTTATTAAGATTAAATTTGGTTGATGAAAATTTCAAAAAGGTAAAATAATTCTTTGATTTACTTGAAAATTTTATTTACATAATTGAACTTTTTTAATAAATCCAATCATAAATCATTCTGATTTTTTATGAGCTTAAAGGTTTAGAAGTTGGTATTGTAGAAAATATTTTTAAATTATGATTTAATATGGGTCTATATGGGATATCTATAATAATAAATAAATAGAGAAAGTTTAGGTGAATTATTGGATGTTTTAGCCCTTTTATAGGTACATTTCTCAATCAATTTTGTCTTATATCTTGCAAGGAATTTTAATCAAAATAACATAAAATATATTTTCTTATTCCATTGGAAATATCAACATGTAAATTTGATCACCCAACATAATAAGTGATTGAGTACTTAATAATGCAATTGATTTTTATTATATTAAAAATAATTTTTGAAAAATATCATAAAAGAGATGGGATTCATTTGTAATAACAACTTTCTATATGATTACTACTTTTATAATTCATATAATTCCATTTATTTTGATGATAAAAATATTTTAGAAATATTATTATTTTTTTATATATAGTAATAATTAATTATGAAAATTTTAACTTTTAATACTATTTTAAATAATGAATTTTATGAAACTATTTTTTGATATTAATATAAAAAATAATTAATTATAAAATTAAAACATAATTGTATATTGTTAAGCAACCAGCTCACAAAATAGAAGAAAAGATGGATCAATGACCTAGAAATCAACCTCTTTGAGGGGGCAACCTCCTTTACATTACATAAATGAACAATTCTTGGATTCTACAAATGGAAAAACCTCCTTCCTATATATAGGATTCCAAAGGGTTAGAATATAATCCTAGCCGACATAATAATAACAATGAAAGGGCACAACAATAACAATAGTGGGATTCCATGGGGCATAATAATAACAATATGGGGACTACATGGGCACAACAATACCAATAAGGGGGCTATACTAACAATAACAATGAGGGGATACACTAGTATTATAGGGACCTATCATGCCCCTCTCATTCAAAAAAGTGTTGTCCTCAATGCTTGAATAGTTTTGGATGCTTCTGTATAAAATTCTCATCCTCCCATGTCGAATATTTAGCGGTTAATTTGTTCCACTTGATGATATACTCTAAAATTAATTGACTTCATGGCTATCAAGTTCTTTTTTTTGTGACTGCTTCAGGTTCCAATATGATTTTTCCTTCTTCATCAAGTTCTATAAATATTTTTTGAACTAGGATCTTGTCACCCATAACCTTATTTAAGCATGAAACATGGCAAACTAGGTGCACTCGGGAAGATGCAGGAAGCTCCAATTTGTATGCCATAGTACCAATATTTTTCAACACCTTGTAAGGACCATAATACTTTGGTGATAATTTATTATCCTTCTTATTTTTCTTGAGGGAAATTTTTTTGTATGGTTGTAGCCATAAAATACCCAGTCACCTACATCAAAACTTCTTTTGCTGTGATGTTGATCTTCCTGTTGTTTTGTTTGATTCTGCGCCAAAGTGAGGTTATCCTTTAAGAGTTGGAAAAATTATTGTTGGTGCTTGATGTGATCTTCCATTGCTTGAACCTTTGAACTTTCTCTTAAAGATGATGCAATGGATGGTGGATGATATCCATAAAGTGCCATAAATTGGGTCATTTTTGTTGTAGTATGGAAGGAAGTGTTATACCACCATTTAGCCAGAGGTAACCACTCGACCCATTATTTTTGTTTATTATATACAAAGAAATAAATATATCCTTCCAAACATTTTTTCACTATCTCAGTCTACCCATCATATTGAGGATGATATGATGAGCTATGAGCTAATTGAGTACCCAAAAAATAAAATAATTTCATCCAAAAATTTCATGTAAAAATGGGATCTCTATTGCTTACAATGATATTTTGGTTTCCATGTAGCTTTTGAATTGTTTCAAAAAATGAAGTAGCAACTCTATTGCCTTTAAATGGATGAGATAATGCATAAAAGTGTGCATACTTGGTAGGTTTGTCAACTACCACCATGATGAAAGTATTTTCTTTGGACTTGGGTAAACCTATGATAAATCCATTGAAACCTCCTCTCAACGTCGACTTGGAATGGATAAATTTTGTAACAGGCCTGGGGTCTTAATTGTCTCAACTTTATTTTCTTGGAAAACCAAAAATTCTGCCACAAAATTTTGAATATCATATTTAAGGCCATCCCAAAAAAAATCCTTCTTGACCCTGTGGTAATTTTTTTAAAATCCCGAGTGCCCTCCTAAGGGAGAGGTGTGCAATTCCAAAATAATATTTTTGTTGAGTTGGGAATTATTACAAAGATATAAGTGATATTTGTACCATAATGAATAATTTTTCCAACTATATGTTTCAAATGTACTATGATCCTGCTGCAAATTTTTAACGAGAGTCCACACCTCTTCATCATTCTTCCATTCATCCATTGCTTCAATTATCCACTCAGTTTGGATAATATAAATGGAAAAAAGCAATGCTTCCACATCCTCATCCTTTATTGAGAGTGCATATGTAATAACATTTTTATTCCCTTTTTTGTATATGATTTCAAAGTCATAACCCGACATATTTGTGACCCATTTTTGCTTCTCTTCTAAAGATAATCTTTGTTTGAAAAATTATTTAAGACTATCATGATAAATTTTTACCTTGAAGTGTCTTCCCATTAGGTAAGGTTTCCATTTCTTTAGTGCATGTAGTATTACCAACATTTCATTTTCATAAATAGGTTTTTGTAAATACTTTCCTTTTATTGGACGACTTTCAAAATAAATGTGTATCCTTTTTGCATTAAAATCACACCAATTCCATTTCCTGAGGCATCACATTCCACAATAAAAGTTTTTGTGAAGTCTAGCATAGGTAAGACTAGTGCTTGGCACATTTCCTCTTTAAAATGTTCAAAGGCCTTAGTTGCTTCACGAGTCCAAGAATATGCATCTTTATTCAGTAATAATGTTAGAGGTGTTGATATTCTCCCATAATTATTAATGAACTTGTGATAATACCCCATTAACCCTAGAAATCCTTGAAGATGCTTTATGGTTGTGAATATTTTCCATTCCTTAATGGATTTAATTTTGTTAGGGTCTACCTTAACACCCTCATGAGATACAATATGACCCAAACATTCCACCTCTTGTACTCCAAATAAAAATTTGGAGGTTTCTACATATAATTTTTTCTCTTCTAGTAGTTTGAGCACCCTGTCAACATGTTGAACATGATCCTTCGAAGAGTTAAAATAGTTAGTATATCATCAAAAAATAATAACAAAAATTTTCTAAGGAAGGGTTTGAAAATGGAATTCATAAAACCTTGAAATATGGAAGGTGCATTAGTAAGGTCAAAATGCATGACCAAATATTCATAATGAAATTTATGAGTTATTAATGTTATTTTTGAAATTTATTCATTATTCATTCTAATTTAATGATATCTAAAATGAAGATCCGGATTGATGAAATAAATTTCTCCATTTAATTCATCCAATAATTCATCAATGACGGGGATGGGAAATTTATCTTTAATAATGCTCTTATTGATCTCCTATAATCCAGACACATACACCATGATCCATCCTTCTTGTGCACCAATACTATTGGAGAAGAGAAAGAACTTTGAATAGGTTGAATTATACCATCGTCTAGCATTTCTGCAACCATACGTTCAATCCCACTCTTTTGATCATAAGGATATCTGTAAGGCTTGATGTTTGGAGGAATACTTCCTGGAAGAAAATGAATAAGATGAACATGATAACGAATAGGTGGGATTCCATTGTGAGTCTCAAACATCTTGGAATGAGTTTCCAATACTTTTTGGAGATCTGGAGAAATATATGATTTTGATGTTTGAACCTCTAGTGAGCATAATTGTGCAATTATGCCTTGTTGTTATTTCTTCATAATATTTTTGATGTCATTAGAGTTGAGTATCTTTCATGGCTTCCCTGTCATACCCCGTAACTCAAATTTATTTCCTTCCAAAAACATTTTCAAGAAAATTTCTTCAAAATTAAAATAAACTATCCACAAAGATTGTAACCATTGTACTGCTAGTACAACATCAACACCACCCATTGGAATGGAGATAATTGGACTATTGAATACATATTTTCCCATGGTTATCTTGATATTATGGCACTTTCCAAACTGATTTATAGCTCCTCCATTTGAAACCATCACTTGACACTCTGGTGCTAGGTATATGAAGCAATTCAATTCCTTGGCTACCTTACAATGAATGAAATTATGGGTACTACCCAAATCAATAAACACTATTACATTTTTCTTCTTGATATTTCCTTCTATCTTGATAGTTTGAGGAGTGGTAATTCCTGCCAAAAAATTACAGGATATATTCAGATTTATTTCTTCTTCCTCTAAGGTTGGTTCCTCGTGTATATCCTCTTATTTTGAAGTTTTTTTTTCCTTTTCTTCGTCCCCTTCACAATCTATGTAAAATAATTTCTTCTCAACACACTTATGACCTTTAGTGTATTTTCTATCACAACTATATCAAAGCCCTTTTTCTCTTTTCTCATCTAGTTGTTGTGGTGTCAACCTTGTAGGTTGTGGAAGTCTAGGAGTAGCAACACTTCCATATTTATAGTTGTGATTGGTAGGCTTCCTTGTTGCCATAATTTTTCTTTCAATTTTTCTTGCCAACCTGAATGCATTCTCCAATGTATCATGTTCCCAAAGGAGAACCTCATGTTCGATGTTATTCTTTAAAGTCCCTATGAAGAAATCAATCCTATGCTCCTCTGGAAAATCCTTTACCATTATATTCAATTTTTGGAAGTCCTCAATGTGATCCACCATTGAACCCTTTTGTTTAAGATTTATCAATTGGATAAAGAAGGTTTTTCTCTTTGAATACTCATAATGTGCTATCATTTCCTCCGTAAAAATTGACCAAGTGACAATTTTTTTACGAGAGAAAAGTCATCGATAGCATACAAATGTATTGGGTTCTAAATATAAATTTTCAATGCGTACCTTTTGCATGTTTTGCACATTATGGATATCAAATTATTGCTCCATCTGTAGTATCCACATTACGGGATCCTTTCCATCAAACTTCCTCATATCTATCTTTGGAATCTCGTGGGTCTTCAATCAAACATTAGAGTCTGTTAAATCATAGCTAAAATTTATTTTATTCTCATCATGAGTTTCCTCTACTATATTTTCACCATTAGGAAGATTTTCTTGTAGCAATTTTTCCAAAACTTCCTTCAAACCTTCCATGTCTTTCTTCAAATATTCCATGTTTCCTTCTATACCATCGATCTTAGCATCCATGCCCTCCATATTAGCTTCCACATCATCCATCTTAGCTTCCATGACATCCATCTTAGCTTCCATATCATTCTTCAAACCATCCATATTAACTTCCAAGACTTTTTTTCAAATCATCCATCTTAGCTTCCATTTCATTTTTTGTTACTTTTTCCGAGAGCGAAATTTGTTGCACTTAGTCTCGTAATTTTCATATACCATGTTGCACTTCTTCCTCTTCATCCATCATATTAGAGTTTTTTGAGGGCTTAATGGGTGTGTAAATTTTTTTGGGAGGAATTTTATAACTCGGTACTCATATTTATGCTTCAATATGCCCTTGGAATCACTTCAAACTAGTTTTTCAAACAAAAGTTATGCAATTTTGTTTTTTTTAAATACACACATTTTTATTTCTTTTAGGAGCTCGACATTGAAATAGTTTTAACTATGTAATTTTAGATCTCCAAGATCTAAAATTCAGTCATGTGGTATCCCTCTAAGTCTTCTTTACAATGTCATAGGTTAGACGTAATTTGGATTCTTCAATATAAAGTTATGCCCAATCTCCCACAATGACCTAATTATGGGCTATTTCAACACATCCAACTTGTACGATGTGCCATGTGTCACTGTTTTGACCTTTGGCTTTGAAATTGATCAAAAAGAAACCAAATTCCATTTACTTTTAGCTATTTTTTACAGAATTCCAATCCAATGTCTGAAATGAAAGTTATGACGATTTTCCCTCGGCCACTTGTTTGAGATGAAATTCTGGAGTTGCCAAAATCCTAACTTCCTCAAATCATATCTCTGAAAATATAGCGAACCAAGATCAGAAATTTTTACATGAATTTCCTCACGATTTCGGCTCAAATGGTTTTTTTTCCAGCTTCTGAACCTTTGTAGAATTTGTTTTTAGCGAAAATTCCAACATGACATGTTTCCAACAACAAAACCCTAGAATCCAAAGCTCTGATTCCAAATGCTAAGAAAGCAACTCACAAAATAGAAAAAAATATAGATCAATGACTTAGAAATCCTCCTCATCAAGGGGAAAACTCCTTTACATTACATAAATGAACAATTCTTAGATTATACAAATGAAAAACCTTCTTTCTATATATATGAGTCCAATGGGTCCCAATATAATCCTAGCCGACATAGCAATAACAATGTAAAGGAACAACAATAACAATAATGGGTTTCTATGGGGCATAATAATAACAATATGGGGACTACATGGGCACAAAAATAACAATAAGGGGCTATATTAACAATAACAATGAGGGGATACACTAGTATTATAGGGCCCTAGCATATATAAAATTTATAATGAAAAAAATATTATCCTTTAATTACTTAAAGCATATAATATTGAGTACCTTAGAAATTAAAATAAAATAAATTTGATAATTAAAATGGTAACTTTTATATATACTCAACAATCGAAGTGTATCTTAGAAATTAAATTACAACCTTATAAAGATATTTAGCCTTGTCTCCTTTTCAAAAGATTTGTGTTGGTATATAATACAAATAAATTATATAAATAATACCTAGAAATCAAAATCATTTGACAACCCTATAAATATATTTCAATGTGTGTTGGTATATTATACAAATAATATAAAATAAACTACACCATCGTGCATATATTAATAAAATATATATAGTAAAGAAATATTTGCAGGAATCATATGGAATTTTGTGTTCAGTGACAGACATTATATGGTCTTCTGTGTTGAGTGATAAAACTTTCCTCGTGTGGAAGCTGAGTGATAAAGGGTTTATCTTGCTTCCACATGTGATAAGGGGTTTCTCTTGCTTCCATGCTATTTTTGGGATGAAACATTTCTAAAATTGAAATATTATTTGGGAATTCAATCATTTCAATGGGCATCTAATTCAGGTAATTTTTTTGTAAATTTAATATTCTTTCGGATTTCTTCTTCACAAATATCAAAATTTAATTCCACAAATATGTTAGTGAAACTAGTATACTAGTCTCTTGTTTACAAATCAATACATGATGGATCAAAGTTCATATGGATTTACATTCATTCTTAGTATGTGAGTATATACATGCACATGTACATGTGCACACATGTCAGCTCCTTGTTGAACATGATAAAAATTACACCTCACTCATATTAAAGAACACACCAATAATATATACATAATTTATGATTTACATTGAAACAATTTTTTAAATGTCATTTTCCAATTCTATATTAAACATTTAAAAAATAGATATCTCCATAGTATTAAGATACCAACATAGATCAATCTTAAGTACCAATCTAATATGAGAATTGAGGTGCAAACTTATTTAGAGTACACAATACAATGTCTTAATTTTCTACAGTTAAAGTGCAATGTGTTAATTTTCATTATTTAAATTGTATTTTAGAATACTAAATAAAGTATATATAGGATAAAATAGTTTTTTTAACCATAAAAACTTAATTTTTTTATGATATATACATAATTTTTTAAAATAATATATAATATATATGTAATTGACATTAAAATAATTTACATAACATGTACATCCACATATTTTATCACCCAAATTAAAATAGTTTATAACCCACTTCCCTCATACTAGGTTGTAGAATGAGCATCTCTGCTCAATAAAAACAGTTTTAAATGAAATTTAAATAAAAAAGAGTTGTTTTCAATTACTTTCTTTATATTATTTAGATAAATTTAATTTTAGAATATTATTTAGATAAAGTTGATTTTAGATTATTTTATTTAAGATAGATATTAAAATAATTTAATTTTAATAAATATTGAAATATTCTTTTATCATTAATTTGTTTTGATATTATATGTAAACTCTATTTGAACATAAGATTTACACACATGTTTCTTATTCACTTATAAAAAATACATTTTTACTAAAAAAAATGAAAATTTAAATCATTTTTACTACAAAAATAGTTTAATGATAACATCTCAAATCAATAAAAATTGTTAATGATATTTTAATGATAACATGTCAAATCAAATATTCACTTGTTTGATTGAAATTTTATGATAAAAATTTAGGTATATATTATTTTATTTATTTATTTATTTATTTTATTATTATTTTTATTTTTTTTATTTTTTTCTGACAAAATACTATTTATAACCTATTGTGCTATTCACCAACCCCCATTATTTTAGAATATTTTCCTTAGGAAAATAATGGGGACCATTTTATTTATTTTTAGACTAGATGAATAAAACCCATAAGTGATTAATTCAAAATATAAATATGAGTAGAATGGGTTAAGCGATACCTTTTTCTTTAAAGGACACTTAAGCGGAGAATAGAAAACAAACATCCAAGCAATTCAGAATCGCAAAATCACATGGACGACATATGGATTTTATAAGCCACTCTAAAATATTTGCGATGTGAAAACAATAAAGGACTTTAGTAGTGGAAAAAGGCTTCTACCCGAATAATATTCCACGAAAATAAAACCATAGGACCCGCCACTACCACGTAATCAATCGCAAATCGCACATCGTGTTTCTTTCATACCAACATTCAATCTGTCATCTACATTTCCCCGATGTGATGTATTCCATCGCTTAACACTCTCGCTAATGACCACTTCTGACCACTATCCAATTTCGTCAAAGTTTTGGTTACGATATCACAATCAACAAAAGGTGGCTAATTGACATTCTAATAATTTCACACACAGATAGATCTGCGATGCGAGAAAATATCATTTAAATGCTTAAATTATTACTCAAGCACGTGAACCCATACTTACCATTAATGCCATACTTAAACAGTTTAATAGCTCGAGCCTCCAAAAATGATTTGACCTCAAGAGTATTAAATTTTTTGAGTATCTTTGTGCCAAGTTTTATTCGCCCATTATTTCCATTATTACAGTACTCTCCTTTTATAACAT
Source organism: Pinus albicaulis (assembly GCA_034641835.2). NCBI lineage: Eukaryota > Viridiplantae > Streptophyta > Pinopsida > Pinales > Pinaceae > Pinus > Pinus albicaulis. Next base: position 1,506,548,360 of record CM076581.1, on the reverse strand, counting down.
TATTTCCCATTTTTAATTACTTTTCTTTTTTTTTTGCAGGAAATTCCAACAAGTAGAGCTCCTAAAAAAAGTCTAAGGCTACCAAGAAATCCAAAAAAACCCATAGCTCCCACTAATCCTACAGCTTATGCTAGTGAACTGACATAGATGCCCCCCTTATTCATAGATACGACATGCGCATCAGAGAGTGGTTCTTCCTCTTGGGAAGAAATGTATAGATTATTTGAAGATGAGAAACCCACAGGGTTGAGAGAAAATCTACTCCAGACACTTCTGATTCTTTAGAAGCTACTATAGTAGAATTTGCCAACTCTTTTCTACACTGAATTGCTATACGCCCCAAGATTTTACCATATACAAATATGGTAAAATGGATTATCTATAATCTCAACATTGGATACATAATTTTTTCGACAAGCAGAGGTACAATGATAGGGCATTTCAGAGCTGAACATTTGAAGAAAATGTACCACATTCTAGACCTAGAGAAGGTATATGATAAATATTTTCTAGCACAATTTTCCAAGGAGAATGAACTAAAATCAGACCCCATAAATCAATCAAGGAGAAACCCTAAAAAGAATAAACATGATGATAATGGTATGTATTCCATTTATTCGCTTGTTGGTCCCTATTGTTATATTTCTGTAATGATGTCTAGACTTTTCAGCGAACCCAATACCACTAAATTCTCATTTGAATGGGTTCCCCTTATGGATGTGGTTATATATTATTATATCATGGACTTGGGAACCATTTTTCAAATAATATTTCCACCCAGATTCTTTAATATAGAAAGAATCATTCCATTTTATCTAAAACCCTTCCCCCATTTTACATGAGTGCTTATATTATGGATGTTGTATTTTTTACCTCATATTTTCCAACGATGGATTGGAAATGGACTACCCAAGACCCTACTCCCATTCATGTCTATCATAGTATTCTATGGGAGTCAAAATATGAAGATCATTTATACAAGATCTACCATGGAGTTATGCTCCCATTATTTCAAGTTTTGTTTGATGAAAATTCCCCCAAATTATCCAAAGAATCCCAAGTAGACTTCACCTCCATTGGAAAATGGTTTGGCAAAGAATTTTTTACTTATGTAAAATTCTTCAGAAGCTTAGACCGATCACGTTTCATACCATTGTATGTTCTAGATAAACTCCTCGCAAGAGAAATAACTTATCATACTATTGGTAATGGATTAACTAAGATTTTGAAAGACATAAAGAAAGCTTCGTGGCCCTCTTTTACTATTCACTATGGTGTCTATGTGTTAGAAAATTACAAGCATGAAGGGTTAGAGGTCAATTAAATCCAATGCTTGAAATTGTTTACAATTTCAAACATGTAATATGACCCAAACAATGTTGCCTTC
>CM076581.1:1506446973-1506541973 GCA_034641835.2 Pinus albicaulis | reverse complement strand
ATGAGCATCACCCCCTAGCTGATCATCGTTATGGAATGCATCTAAGAACATTGTCTCCATGACAGTCGTATCCCTTATGTAATCGTCCATACCAACCTCTATTTGATTTCCTCCATTTTCGTCTTGTGAATAACTACTATTTCTGTAGCCATTCCTAATTAGTGAATCTGGACGTAGTGGGAATTGAATAGGTGGTTGATACAACCATTCTTGGAATCGTTCCTCTCCGATTTTTTCTCTTAATTCATCCTTATTTCAATTTGACATTGTCATGGGGTGGAATGGAAGATGGTAGGTAGGTTGCTCATCATCACTATAATCCTAATAATTTCAAAAAATATATTTGAATATGATTAGTACAAAATCTATGATATAAATTAGTAAGAACATCGAAAATGCATGATTAATTGGTTTGACGTTGAAATAATTACATTAATATACCAAAAAATTGTTATTACCATCATTGTCCGAGGATTGTGGCTAGAAGATGCAATATTGTTACAATTGGGAAGGTGAAGAGGCTATCCATTTTCATCTACTAAATGCACCTTGCGGTATGTTTCTCCCGATAAGAGCTTTCGACGTTTTGGAGTTGTTTGAATATTTTGTGCATATGAAGTCAATTATAAATCTACATGAACCTGAAAATTTGTATACATTATAAATTTTATTAAGTTTATTGACATGGATAAAAAACATAAATTCAATTAGACAGTGAAAATATAAATAAAATCTGAAGTAAATATTACGTCTCGAGATGGATAGGGAGAACTCCACAATGGACTTTGAGAAATATTATCGAACAAGTTGGCTTTTGAAGAATTGTCCATTCGATATATTTATGATATTTTCTCCCTGAATTTGAGCTAAATCAATAATATTTTTTTGTGTACACACCTAAAAGTAATTTCGGTGCCTTAAAAATGGACTTATTGTTATCGGTGCTAATGTACAAATAACCGCATCGGTGCATTTTAGTTACTGCGCATCGGTGTGGTGTTATTAATTGATGCACTGGTGCCGAATAGTCGCAAATAAAAAAAGTGCAACTTTATTTTTTTTAAGTGAAAAAAAAGTCGTAAATTGAAAAATGGGTGACAAAATATTTTTGAAAATTTAATTTCATAAAACAATTCTTTAAATAGTAAACACTTTTCATTATTTCATTATTTTTACAAAAAATTTCAAGAAGAGATTTGCGTGAGACATACCTAGAGAAATAGAGCATGAGAGCACTATGGAACAGTGAAATAATTTCGAACAGAAATATTCAGACAATCAGAATTCCAAACCTCTCATGATTAAAACCTTGTATTATAGAATTTCAAACCATCTTGTGATTAAATTTTATTGTTTTTTTTACATTTTTTGTAGTATTTTTTACGCAATTAGTACAAAATTTAAATTTACTGTTCATTTTCAGAAGAAAAAAAAAAAACCCCAAAAACAAAAACAAGAACAAAAAACAAAAAAAAAATACAGAAAAACAAAAAGCAAAAAAATCATTCTTACGCTAAACCCTTGATTCTTTTTGTTTTTGCCCTTGCTTCTTCTTGTTTCTGTGAATTCAAAATTAGGACTTTTCATTTTAGATTTATAGGGTTTTTATTGCTATATATATAGGCCTATGACATCTAACCCATGGGATGACTTGCGTAGTCGAATCCCAATCCACGTTGCCCTTTCGTGAATTAAAAAAAAACAGAAATTTTTTAATCGATGTGCCTTGTGTAAAATAGCGTATCGGTGCATTGTTTTATCACAGCGCACCGTGCACGTACTGTTTGATAAGAATAATTTAAAAACATAATTATTTTTAATATATGTGCCATATGTAAAATAGAGCACCAGTGCGCTATTTCATTATAGCACACTGCGCACGTACTGTTTGAAAAAAATAATTTTTTATTTCATGTTTGTGTTAATCGGTGCATTGTTTAATATATATCACACTAGCTCTCCTTTTTGGAGGAGAACATCATATGATGGTACCCTGTTTCACGATTCATTTATAAGAATATGATGCACTTCCCCCTCCATGACATCATATGCTATAAAAACTAACACTAGAGGATTTTTATTAATTTGTTTGTGTTAATTGGTGTGCTGGTTAACATATAACACATAGGTTCGCCTCCTTGACAGAGAGCATCGTACGGTGTTTTTACTGTTTTGGTGGTGCATTTATAAGAAAATGTTGCACCGACGTCAGCGCATACATCATTAAAGGCGCACTGTTTTCTTGATTTCTTTTTTTTATGTAAAACATTTATGATTTATTTATAAAATATATTAATGAATGGTATGTTACATGTTTCATATTGATAAAGAAATGGATGACTAGAGATCATGTAACAAAAATACTGATAGCACATTAAGAAAAAAAAAAAAGTCAAGTTCTTTGTAAATTCTTTACAAAAATTATTATTTTTGGACTATACATAAGTTTAACTAATATGTTTTGTTTACTGTGTATCACGTAGAGCCAAAAAATGAAAAAGCTCGATAATATTATTTCTGATCTACAACCGAAAGAGTGTAAAAGCTCGATGGAAAAATTGCAAAAGGATGAATCAGGTGAATGAAAAAAATACTATCGATCCAATATGAGTTTATTTTTTTAATTTTCATTAATAATATACTTGAAAATATTAGATAACATGGTTCAAAAAATCTATTAATTCACATATGTTTAATGTTCTACAGGGACCAACAACTCAAAAAAGAAATGTTGTTCTAAGAAAATAAAAAAATAGAACATGCAGATGAAAATGAATTTCTCCTTAACTCATCTAGAATGGTGTTGAAGGTTTACGAAAGGGGGGAAATCTTTTACAAAACTTTGAGGGATCTAGTGGAAAGGATGTATAGACATTCTTTCCACATACAATAAAAAAATCAATCTAATTATTCCAGGAACCAAATTTTATCTAAACTACACGATGATTTTCTAGAGAATTGGTCAATGAGACATGTCAGACTTTTAATATAAAAAACATACAACAACAAAAAATAAGGAATGAAAAAGTAATATTCCTTTAAATGTTTTTCTAGAATTATATGTATATATTACTAGAAAGAAATCATTTATAAACTTTTGTTATATTTACTTTTCGTATATCAATATAAAAAATAAATAGTTTATTGTCATGTTACATTTTGAGGAAGATTATGAAAATATCAAAGGATGAACAAGCTGATATCAGAAATATACGAGTAGGAATGTCCAAAAAGGTGTACAAGGAGATGGTCAAAGAAATGGACATAATTGCATCGCACGAGGAGCCATCTCAACAACAACATGCTTCAAATGTAATATATAATCATTGAATTTTTTGATTATGTAAAATAAATAAACAATTTATCATTAAATATTAATTTTCAAGTATTTTCTTGCAGAAAAGAAAAGAAAATGGAACCCATTCAACACATAAAACTAGACGACAAGGAATAAAAGGGTTGATATGATCCGGATTTATGCAGGAACGCAACAGAATAAACATATAACCACAAATACATAGATGCAGCGGAAATAACACTTCATTTCATTAATATCAAAGAACTGAAATATGCTTATAGACAGAATGGAAATAAAACTAGCTAGGGCGCTGGTAGCTATCTCTGAGAAGAGATGTATGCTGCTGTGCCTTGACCCAGTTTCAAGTCATCTCGAGCTCTATTTATTATTTAAACAATGAGAACTCCTAAACAGCCAAAAACCTAACCCTGTGGAGACAGTCCAAAACTATGGGCCCCGTTTGGGTAAATTGGTGTTTCAACTTCCCAGGGACGTAACTTTGGCATACTATCTCCGTTTGATGCACATGATACATCATTAGAAAGCTCTATCTGAGGACTACAAATTTCACCACAAATATCATTCTAAAACAAAATTATATTTCGCTGGAGGTGCGATGCCCAAAAAACGTCGTTTAGTGCCTCAAAACGGCTCCGGAAGTTCAGGACCCGAAAAACTGCTAAAAATAGTAAGTTATGCCGAAACTGAAAAACTGAAAGAGACAATGGTGGGGGGCCAAGTGGAATAGGTGGGTGGCCACCAATATCCACCTGGATCATTCCTCCCCCCTTAGGAAGCAATGGTCCCCATTGCGTTAAGTTCCTCCATGAGATGAAGAAATTTCTGTTGAACTTGGTCCCTGGTGAACCACTTTCCTTGGTGCAGGAGTTGGCCAGCTTTGACAACCCGATACAGTTGGATCTTCTGTTGGCGAGTGTTATTGATTTGCATGTCCATGATACAATCTGTGGTGGCCTGTTCCATGCAGTCTGGGTTTAACTCTGTTGGTGTGAGTTGTTCTGCAATGTCCGAGGTGTCCAGTAGAGGTGGGAAGTAAGGACGAAGGCGATCCATATTGAAGACTGGGTGCAGACCAAGGAATGGTGGAATACTGAGCTCGAATGCATTGTTCCCTACAGCCTTGGTGATGGTGTACGGCCCGTATCGGAGCGGGCAAAGCTTGCGGTGGGGTCCAATGAGGCGCTCCTTCTGCAAATGTAGCCATACTTTGTCACCCACCTGGAAGTTGTGTGGCACCCGGTGTTGATCATGGCGTTGCTTGTACTTGGCATTGGCTCTGTCCAATATATCATGAACCTGTTGGCGGATGTGTTGAATGCGCTCGATGAAGCTACTTGCTTTTTCAACTTCAGACTGGACATGAGCTGAATCGGCCTGAGCAGCTGCAAATGGCATGGCTACGTCAATGGGACATAGTGGCTGGAATCCCAAGCCCACCTGAAAGGGGCTATGGCCAATTGAACCGTGGAGAGCCCGGTTATAACTATGTTGTACATAAGGGAGGCTCTCGTCCCATGTGCGTGGATGCTTTGAATTGTACATGCGCAGAATGTGTACAATCATTCTGTTGACGACCTCTGTCTGGCCATCTGTTTGGGGATGGAAAGCTGTGGACTTGGTGAGCTTTGTGTCCATCATTGACCAGAGGCTGGACCAAAATGTGCTGAGGAACCTGCTATCTCAATCTGATATGATAGACTGTGGGATCCCAAAGTGCACCCACACTCGTTCAAAGAAGAGTTTAGCAGTGGCTTCTGCTGTGATATTCTTCTTACAAGCCGCCATAATGGCCATCTTCGAGAATCTGTCAACGACCACAAACACATAGTCATTTCCATTCTTAGTAGAAGGCAGGCCCGACATGTAATCCATGGAGATGGATTCCCAAGGTCGACTAGGGGTAGGTAGTGGAGTATATAGGCCTTGCTTCTTGATGGTCGGTTTGGCAATGGCACAAGCAGTGCAGGATCTGGTGTGCTTCTTGACATCCTTTCGAAGGTTCGGCCAATAGAAATACTTCTGTAGTATTGCTACTGTTTTCTCGACCCCGAAATGCCCAGCAACTTGACTGTAGTGTGCTTCCCATATCATCTTGGAATGCTCGCTTGAAGGAACACAAAGGTGTCCCAGGTGACATAAAAGTGCATCTTGGAGGTGAAAATTTGGAACTTGCGGGCCCCCCAACAGTGCCTTGTAAGTGTGGCCAAATTCTGGGTCACTCTCATAGAGAAGTGGCCAATCAGAAGTCTCGTGCCCACAATATTTGAGCACGGTGGTGAGCGCCACGATCGATGGTCAGCTGGTGCAGTCTGCAACATTATTGGTGCTACCCTTCTTGTACTTGATGTTTAAATGAAGCTGTTGTAGATATGTGGACCACTTCTGATGGCGATCATTCTGCAACTTCCCTTGTGTCTATATGAACTGTAGGGGCTGGAGGTCTGTGTGGATGATTGTTTCCTTCCCCAAAATGTAATGCTTCCATTGTCGACAGGCTTTCACAATTGAATACATTTCTTTGTCATAGGTGGGATACTTGCGAACTGTCTCAGACGATGTCTCACTGTGATATGCCACTGGATGTCCCTGTTGAGTAAGAACTTCCTCAATAGCATAGTCAGAGGCATCTGTCTCGATCTCAAATGGCTGTTGCAAGTCTGGTAATGTGAGCACTGGGGCAGAACAGAAGCGATTTTTCAATTCTGTGAACGCCTTCTGTTGAGGTTCCGACCAAAAGAATTTTTCTCTCGCTCCTCCCTTGGTGACTTGACTCAAGGGCCAATTGATATGAGAGAATCCCAACACGAATCTACGATAGAAATTAGCAAGACCCAGAAAGCTGCGAAGCTCTGTTATAGTGGTTAGGGCTGCCCAATATTGAATGACTTGGATCTTGGCTGGATCCACATGCACCCCCCTTTCATCAATAATGTATCCCAGATATTGAACCTGGGTCATGCCAAATGTGCACTTCTCCAAATTGGCAGAAAACTTGTGTTGCCGCAGTGTTTGGAGGACTTGTCGAATGTGGTGAAGGTGCCCTTCCCAAGTCTTGTTGAAGATAAGAATGTCATCCAAGTACACCACTACAAATGAGTTGGTGAATGGCCGCAAGATGTCTTCCATCATCCTCATGAAGGTTGCGGGAGCATTCGTCAACCCAAAAGGCATGACTAGCCATTCAAAAAGGCCTTCCTTGGCTTTGAAGGCAGTCTTCCACACATCAGAGGGTTCAATTGGTACCTGGTGATACCCAGACTTCAGGTCAATCTTGCTGAAATATTTTTCACCTTTGAGTTGGTCCAGAAGGTCATCAATCCATGTGATTTGGTACCTCTTCCAGATAGTGATCTTGTTCAGCGCCCGATAGTCAATACAGAGTCTCCACGTCCCATCCTTCTTCTGTACCAACACGATTGGGCTCCCACGGGGCGATGAATTTGGTCTGATGTGACCTTTCTTCAACAGCTCCTGAATCTAACTCTTGATTTCATCGTTCTCCAGAACAGAGCGCCGATAGATCAGTCCATTGGGTAGCGGCGCACCTGGGGTCAGATAAATCAAGTGCTTGACCTGACAGTGCAGAGGAACCCCTATGGGTGAGGTGAAGATGTCCCCGTACTCCTCCACAACCTTATCCATTTGTTGTTTTTGTGCAGAGGAGCCCTGTCTGGAGGTCGTGGCCACAGTCTTCTTCTTGCCCTGGGGGCGGATCATCAGGAAAACGAATTTCCTGGTTTGGGAAATGAGCTTATTGCATTGTTTTGCAGTAACCAAAGAGATAGCCGCAGTAGGTGGTACCTCTGGTATCTTGTACAACTTATTTCCCAAAGTAACAATAACAGCACGAGGTCAAGACTCATACATAGCATGAAGCTTCCACAAGTATGGTTGTCCTAATAATACATCAGAAACATCAATAGGAGCAACATCACATAATACCTCATCCGTGAAGGGCTTGATGTTGTAGGGACGACGACACTGTTGGCTGACGCGGAGATCTCGTCCTTGGTGAAGCCACTCGATGGTGTATGGATGTGGGTGAGCTGTGGTTGGCAAGCCCAACTGCTTCACGGCGTCTACTGAAATGAGGTTCTTTTGGATCCCATTGTAAACAATGAAATATATAGGGGAGCCCTTTACCCACATCTGGGAGTGGAGGAGACGTTCCTCCTCCTTTGGATCTTCCGGTTCCTCCTTCTGGATCTTTGTAGTGGCAACAGTGGCATTGGGATCTGCATCAATAATATATTTCCCTTTTTCATTCCCCTTTTCAGGTTCTGATTCAGAGTTGGAGCATGCATCTGACTCAGAGGCCCTCATCTCAGCCACTAGTGACTGCTTGGCCTGACACTCACTTGTGTTGTGAGTGGAGCTCTTATGGAACTCACACCACTTTCCCGTGTCCTTCTTTGGCTTTGTGGTGCTGTTATTTTCTTTTGGCTTTGATGGGTTGTCTTTAGCTGCCATGCCTTGGCTCTGTCCTTTGTTATGTGGTTTGGAAGTACCTTTCCCTTGCTTTTGATTCGCAGATCCAAAGTCTCGCTTCTTCTATTTGAATTTCTGCTCAATCTTGGCAGCATACCGGTATGTTGTACCAAGCGAGGAGATGTCAAGGAAATCCATTTCCTCCTGAATGTATCTGTGCAGACAGCTGCGATAATTTAGCACCAAATGTTTCTCTGAATCTTTGATACCCAACTTTGTTCGCAGGTTATGGAACAGATTCGTCAGCTCGTGCACATCTTGATCCCTTTGTTGTCGCAACGTGGTCCATTGTATGTACTTGTCCTCATAGCTCCCCGCGAGATAGTATTGTTCCTTGACGACGTCTCGGAAAGAATTCCAAGTTGGTACGGCCGAGAACAGAGAGGGTTCTGTCTGGTCCTTGTTCTCACAGTAGGTTTCCCACCAGTCCTTAACATGGGGGGTAGCTTTGAGGAGTGAAAAAATAATCTTCTCCCGGTCTGAAAAGTCATGAACAGAGAAACACCCTTCTAATAGATTCAACCATCTATCTACGACATCTACGTCTATTTGACCATAAAATATGGGAATGTCAAAATTTACTTATACCTTAAAAGGAGTCGCACCTCCAGAGTGGCTGCTGGATGCAGATGCGCCGCCGGTGGGCAGTCGTTGAAGGATCTGAGCAAAGTTATCCATCATCGCGTTCCTTTGTTTTTCGAGGGCCTCCTCGAGCAATATTTTGATAGGATCTCCTGCTCCCTCATCTTTCTTTTCATCCCCCATGGGAATCCATCGAGGTTTGCGAGGCTGATCTTGCAAAGGTTCCACCAGATCAAGCCCTAGCTCCTTATACCCCGACCTCGTTGGGGACATGCAAAGAAGGATCGAGAAAAAGCAGACCGCTCTGATACCACTCATCTGGATTTATGCAGGAACGCAACAAAATAAACATATAACCATAAATACAGAGATGCAGCAGAAATAACACTTCATTTCATTAATATCAAAGAACTTAAATTTTCTTACAGACAGAATGGAAATAAAACTAGCTAGGGCGCTGGTAGCTATCTCTGAGAAGAGATGTGGTGGCTACAGGACTCTAAAATGAGTTACAATGAGGCTTGAGGGCCTATTTATTAATGAGAAACAATGGAGAACCCTAAACATCCAAAAACCTAACCCTAGGAGATGAAGCGCCAAAACTATAGGCCCCGTTTGGGTAAATTGGTGTTTCAACTTCCCAGGGACGTAACTTTGGCATATTATCTCCGTTTGATGCACATGATACATCATTATAAATATCTATCCGAGGACCACAACTTTCGCCACAGATATCATTTCAGAACAGAATGATATTTGCTAGAGGCGCGATGCCCAAAAAGCGTCGTTTACGGCCTCAAAACGGCTCCGGAAGTTTAGGACCCGAAAAACTGCTAAAAATAGTAAGTTATGCCAAAACTGAAAAACTGAAAGAGAAAATGGTGGGGGCGCAAGTGGAATAGGTGGGTGGCCATCAATATCCACCTGGATAATGATATCTAAGTTTGTAAGTAATTGTTACTTCCTTATAACAACTTAACTAGATTTCATTTTTGTATTTTTTAGTTTTCTTACAACAATCATCATTGAATGTCTTCAAATAGGTGCTAACATACAAAGAAGATAGATCAGACAAATTGATTGACATTGGGTTAAATATGGGTTGTTATTATATGTTGGCATATCAGAAATTAATTTTGGAATTTGTAAGCATCTATTGACCTTGTTTTACTTAGCTTCGTCTATAATTAATAAAACAAACAAATATTTTATATTAAATATATGATTAGTTATGGGGTATAAAACTTACAAGAAACAAAGTATGGAACTGCGCCAATAAATGAAATGTTGAAAGATGGCATGAAATTTGGTTTTGAAAGAATGTGTATAGTTCATGAGTCAATTATTGCTATGGTACATCATTTCTTTTTTATTTACATTGAATTATATTATTTAATATTGCAATTTTCATTATTCTCACCAATGTATATACACTCATTACAGTTTATTTTTATGTTCTAGATGGAAAATGAAGAATAAGAAAAAAATTAACATCGTGAAGAAAGTATTCATCAAATTAACCCAAGTCATGTAAGTAGCTCGAGCAATGACAACAGTTCAAGCAAATAATGATAATCATTATGTTTGGATATCAAAGCAATGTGTTGTATTTTTTGAAATATTTGTCTGTGAAATCAGACATTTTGTTTATTGTAATGTACATTGTGTCCCAATTGAAAGACAAAGGGATACCAATAAATGTCCCATTCTGTATGAAAAAGAGTGTCTTATATATATATATATATATATATATATAATACGTTTTAATTTATTCTATTGTGTTCTCCATTTACGTTGTGAAATGTAATTCCACTGATTAAATATATAGATGATTAAATATTATAATGAAGTGATGTGAAAAATGATGATATGATATAACAAATTAATCCAAACATCACATTCAAATGCACTAATAAAAATTTAATTGATATGAATATTGTTATAAGATATGTGTCGACTTTTGATGAATAATGAATTTTAAAAAATCACAATAATCATTAGGGGAATTTTGAGGTCTAAAATGGGCCTCCTAAGGAAATTATAAAATAATAGTGGAAATAATAAAGTAAGATTTGATGACATCATCAAATTTTAGAGGGAAAAAAGAAACAACTACTTTTTCAACTCGTATTTTCAACTTATCTCCCAAAGTTTTCACTCAAATTTCGAGTGAGAGTACTCATTGGATGCAAAATTTAATTCCTCATCCAATGAGTACCCATGTTGCATACTTTTGATGGACCCTGCTACACGAAAAATGAGAAATATATGAAAAATGTGATTGCAATCACGTATTTTCATGTATTTCTCATTTTTCGCATAGCAAGGTCGATCAAAAGTATGCAACATGAGTACTCCTTGGATGAGGAATTAAATTTTGCATCCAACGAGTACTTCCGCTCGAAATTTGAGTAAAAACTTTGGGAGATAAGTTGAAAATACGAGTTGAAAAAGTAGTTTTATTATTTTATTATTTTTTAATCTTTTTACCCTTTTACTTAAAAAATGGTGAATCATCCCCCATGGTTGACATCATCATATTGAATCATATTGGTTCTTATAAAGTTTATTTTGGTTGTACATTTTTCTTATGAGGCCCCTTTTAGACCTCAAAATTCCCCTAATGTGCACTGTCACAGGTCAATGTTTCTAAAAAATACAAAATGAACACCGATGTGTGTTAGTTACTATGCACTGATGCGTTTGTATGCTAATGCACATAGGTGCGTTTCTATGACCTATGGGTAGCGCAAAAATACCAATGCCAATTAGAATTCTCGGTGCATTTGTAAGATACTACGCATCGCTGCGTTTATATGAGACTTCTCATCGATGTGTTTCTACGACCTATGGGCACCGCACATATAGAAATACCAATTAGAATGATCGGTGTGTTTTTTTTATACTGTGCACTAGTGCATTTGTGTAATACTACACACCGGTGCGTTGATGCGACCTATGGGCACCACACAAATACCAATACTAATTAGAACGACCCAATGCATTATATCACCTATAGTGCACCCCGATGCGGTTTTAGACCTTAACGGCTTGGTGCATGCACCTTTGACTGCCCCAGGATGACTGTCTAGCTGACATGCACCAAGACATTGCTAAACGCCCAGGGTGTCCTAAATTTGTTTTCCATCCTGGTTCTTGGTAGGTTTACAATACTAGTGCATTCACTGTAAAACACACAGGTGTGTTGACACCTGATTAGCATACCAATGAGAAAAACATCCATAATAACCTCCGGTCACCCAGGTTTTCTTAGTTGTGTTGAAATTTCGTTAGAAGCTCCACCGAAACCTCCGTTACCGAAAATGGATGTTGTAGAAAATGATTTTTTGATAATTTTGGCCAATTTTGTAACACTAAAAATCTCTGTTATAACCTCTGCTAGAGGTTCTTTTCCTTGTAGTGTTAGTAGAACAGAAGATAAGTCTACTGAAGTTCAAGCCAAAGATCCAAAATTTCCAAGTGACTTAAATGATGTGTGGAAGGAGTTTAATAAACAAAGTCAAGGAGACTAAGAATTGATGGTCATTGATCATCAGCAAAAAATGGAAACACCTCATGGTAACAGTTAGAAATCATTAACTGATGCGTCAACTGACAAATCAGTGAACACATAAAAAGTAGAATCTACCCCGGCCTACCCTACATCATAAATTGTGTTGAAAATTGAAGAAATACATCCTTTAGACATATTTTACAGTCCCAGACATAAAGTTATCATGAGCAGGCACAGGAAAAGGAGGAGAACATAACAGTCACAAATCCTTGTTCCCGGAGATGTCCCTATGGAAGTAGTTTGGAAATACTCACAAGTAGGTCTATATCAGAATCTGACATGCTTGACTCGGTTTTTAGGAGTATACACATCCACCACAATAGATAAGGCCATTGAAGTTCATCAATTAGTCAAAGAAAAGGATGAAATAATCCTTCAATTGGAACAGGAATTTCAAGCAGAGATGCAGAGTGTGAATAAGAAATTACAAGAAGAAGTATCATAGATATAACAAATCCTAGATCAATTAAAGTTGCAACACCAATCTGAAATTGGTTCTAAATATAATCATATATATCAACTGCAATTCGATGTTGAGCAATTTAAAGACAATTCTAAAATAGATTAATTCAGGAAGAAATCTTTGGAACTAAATACCCTATTAGCCCAACATCAAGTTTTTTTATGCCAAAAATTATCTATTATTATTGAACTATGTGAAAAACGAGATTCAGTGATGAATCGAGTAGCTGACCAAAGGACCAAATTTGATGAAATCGATGAAAAATTATATCAATATGTCACATGGAAAGATATTGTTGAAGGTCAAAATTTTAATCCTCCCAAGATTGAATATTTCAACAAAGAAATCTTATTTACTAATTGAGACATATAGTTAAAACAAGATGAAAGGGAAATTTGCAGATCTAGGGATGTTTCTAACAACATTGTTGAAATATTTAGCGAGAAACTCATTTATGCTAATAATATTGATAGATGCCCTCCTGGATCTCTATCTATTGTAAAATACTTAATAAGACAGTGGAAGGAAATGTCCATGGTAAAGGAATAAAACATCAAAAAATTGGAAAACGTTGACTTGGAATACTATTAGAAGTACTTGTTCAAGCCACATAGCCAATGGCTAATGGTGTGTTGTCTAACAGATACTTCCTCCTACATGATGCCTTCACTATCATATGTGGTCTATACCAGATAGCTGCACATTAGGCCATGCCAACCTCTGAAGGTTTAGCCTATTATCAACATCCTTCAACTGAAGGAACGAATGGCAAAAGAGACAACAATGCAATCCTGAAGTTAGTCATCCCACCAAATTTTGTTTCTGTTTTAATTTCACATAATTTAAGGAGAGTTGTTTAAACCTCCTTAGCTCCTTATGTAACTGTTATTTTTGTACTATTTATCAAACCCTTCATGTATTTTAATAAGGGGTCCTGAAATTTTGGAAATAAGACTTTACAGAAGTTGCACTTTTGTACTCTTAAATTTTTCCTTAATAGAAAAGCCTGGACTAGAGACTATTTTTCAAATGAGCAGAGTTAGAATATATATGGCACTTTTATCTTTATGTTGATATTCTATTTCAAATGAGAAATAGTTTATTTTCCTTATGATGTTTTGTTATATGTATCGTTTTAACACAATCTAACATTAATTCACTTTTGAACATGTTTGATTGCCATTTTTTATACATATTCAATACATGCAATAAATAGATGTGATATATGATTATTAAATTGATTTGATTAACTATTTAATCAATTTATTTATCTTAAATTGTTCTAGATCTCTCTAACTGTTTTTTAAATCTTTATTTTCATTCACTGAAATATCATCCTTTTAAATCACATATAACAGGAAGATAATTCGTCCCAGGATAGAGATAGATACATTTATATTTTAATTAAGCTTGTTATCACTCCCATTTATCAAGTTACAGTCATTTAAAATTCCACCCATCCACCAAATTATATTGCATTGGGAAATTGGTCCCATAAATCCAGTTGGAGTAACTATCTCAAATAGATAAGGGATGGTTTTTAAGTCCTCGACAAGGTGGTTTTACCCGATGTTGTTGCACCAATTTTTGGGGCCTCGACATTTTTGGCGCTAGAAGGAGGGCCACTAGACTATGAATGGAACCAAATATTAATACAAAAAACAAATACCATCAAAAGATTCGATCCCCCTCCAAATCTCCTACAACTTCTAGTCCTTTCTCAAAATCCCCTTTTTATAGATCAGAAGTTGTTCAATATTCTCCGAAGTCTCCTAGTACAATTCCCAAATAACTCTCCCCTAATTATACCCCAGAATCCCATGAAGTACAAACCTTAATAAAGAAACTAGAATATATTTCTATTCAACAAAAAAACCTGTGCTTTCTGAAGCTTTTGAAGGAAGTGTTACTTCAATATTAAAAGGAACTATTGTTACATCTTCCCAAACAATTTCTTTATCAATTCATATTTCTCCTTCTCAGACTACAAGAGTTTCCTTAAGCAGTACTATTTTTGTGGTTGTTTCTTCTACACCTACATCCACCACTAGAACTACTTCTTCCACTCCAAATCCTTCTTCAAAACAAATCAACCATTCGATTCACACAATGGCAAGTAGACCTTGGATGAATATTGGAGTTGTTCAATTACCAATTCCACTTTATCCTTTACCTAAGCATCCAAAAAGATGGTCGCCTAAGTATAATCCAGAAGAAAGTCTCTGTGTAGAAGAACATATACATAATCTCATAATGTTTATGAATCTAAATGATGTCTCTCAAGAAGATTATGTAGTAAGATTGTTTCCCTATACTTTTCAAGGATCAACTAGATCATGGTACTTTTCATTACCACCAGGAACTATTACTAGTTGGGACATATTTGAGGAACAATTTCTGACTAAATTTGGTGATTATTGTACTATTTATACTCTCATTAATGATATTTCAAATCTTAAAGCGAATTTGGGTGAAAATATTAAAGATTTCAATTCCAGATTTAATAAATTGCGCAGTAAAATCTGAGATACATCTAAACATGGTGTAGATGTACAAATTGAATAGTATATATCCTCTCTTCCTTCTAATATAGAATTTTTTGTAGATAGAGCCAATATGGATACTTTGGTAGAAAACATGAAAGAGGCCCTTTCTGTAGAAAAGAGAATTCTTGCCTTAGAAAAGAAAACTACCCAAGAGGATAGAAAAACTAAAAAAGTATTTTTTAAAGATGAACGCAAAAGTAAATCATCTAAGGATCCTTATGATCTTGAGGGATTAAAAAAGTTATCAAAACCATGTAAAATGACATGGCTGAAATAAAAAATCAAGTAGTTGAATCTTCTTCAAAGAAATATTTCAGATCTTTGAAGAAAACGTAGGGTTCAAATTCTCAACCTCCAAATGTAATCTCAAATTTTGAATATGATCAAGACGAAGATGAGGGTGAAACGATATTATCCATATATGAATCAAAATATGAAGAATTGGTCAAAGTTCATGGATTATGGGACTTTATTCTTCTTATATCTCATAATGAAGATGAACACGGGGCACTCCTAGTTAGCACTAGAAGCAAAAATTCTACTGATATCGATCAGTCTCAAAAGAATAAATCTTCATCCATTGTTGTTAAAGATAAATTTTTTAACAAAATGACTCCTTCTCCTCAATCAACCCCAACTTTTTCTACCCCTCCATCTACATCAAAGACCTTAGTTGTCTTATATACCATTGAGTAAAATAGTGGAATGTATGAAGAAAGTGAAGGAAAATATCTCCATGTATGAGGTGAGTAAATTAAAAGAGTGGCATAAAATATTACTCAATGAACTAAATGTAGTCCTCGCTTCACCCTTACCTGTACCTAGTACTTCCAAAGCCTCAAAAGAGTAGGAAAGCCTCCCACTAATTCATTTGAAAAAATAGACACAACTGATGCTATCCTAATAGGAGATAGATCTAATTTGCACTCTCCTCCTTTCCTTTTGACTTTTGAAGTTTTTAATAAGAATGTGCACAAATGTCTAATAAACTCTGGAGCTTCTTCAAATATTATGTCATATTTTGTTTGTTTGAAGTAAAACATTTCTCCTGAAAATTCCGCAGTACATATTGTGCAATTAGATAGAACCAAATTCAAGGTTTTAGGAGAAATGAATTCTATCCTCATTAGACTAGAATCTAATTCAAAATTTCATCCTATAATTGATATTTTATTTGTTGATATTCCTAAATTTTACTGTTTAATTCTGAGTAGAGATTGGTCAGAAAAACTTCATGGTTATTTTTCCATTGATTGGTCGCATATGTGGCTTCCCTACAATGGTAAGCCAAATCAAATTCATGTTGACCATGAAAAACACATGAAATACTCTGTAACTAACTTCGAGGATGAAAATTAACCTATGGCTTTTACCAATAACATCCTTGGAAATTACTCTGCAGAATCGTTTTTAGGCAATTTAAATGCATAAAAGGTTTTGTTTCTTATCAACTCAGTTAATTCTCAAATTGAAAAATTTTCTTAGTCAAACTCTTCCAAATGTATAAACATCATAGATAAACCTTGTGTTCAAACTTTATTATGGACATTATACTTTGATGGATGAAAAATACAGTGAAGGTGCAGAATTTGGTTGCATACTAATTAGTCTAGAAGGAGAAAAGACAACGCTGGCATGTAGGCTATAATTTGAATGCAAAAGAAATACTGCATAATATGAGGCCTGGTCCAAGGCTTGTATAAAGTGATAGACCTTGGTGTCAAATATCTTCAAGTATATGGTGATTCTGAAATAGTTATCAAACAGTTAAGAAATACTATTCACTGTATTTCCGGTCATCTCAAATATTACCAGTCATTAGTACAATATCTTACCTCGCACATATTAGAATTCAATGTCTTGCCTATTCTAAGGTTCCAAAATGCATGTGTTGGCCTTCTAGATAATGTAGCATCTAGGATTATTCCTTTTGAGGATTATAGTCCATATATATTTTCTATATAATTTATTTTTCAACCATCTATTCCTGATAATGTCTCTAACTGGATAGTATTTAATGATCATGAATATGTTCTAACCTTTCTCAGATCAGAAGGGTCATATGATGATCAACTAATCTATGAAGATGAACATGAAAGACAGTTGAATAAAAAAAAATGATGAGAATGCCATACCTAAATCTATGGTTAAAATTTAAGATATTTACGATCTAAAAGACATATTTAAGAAGGTTACTAATTCTAAACTACAAAATTCAACTTTAAGATTTGAACTAGTAAACCTTGGCATGGATCTCAATCCTCAGAATATCAATCTAGGTCTTGGTCTCTCGTTTGGTGAGAGATTACCCTTCATTCATTTATTGATGAAATACAAGAATTTTTTCGCATAGAAATATGAATATATCAAGACATATGATACCTCCATTATCCAACATACGATCCCATTTACATCCACTGAGAAACCTGTACAACAAAAGTTAAGGAAAATTCACCCTAATCTTGAAATTCAAATCAAATATGAACTGAATAAACTCCTTAAGGCTAAGATCATCTTCCTTGTTAGGAATTGAAAGTGGGTTTCAAACTTAGTCCCTGTTAGGAAAAATAATGGTGAAATTTTCATTTGTATAGATTTTAGGAACATAAACAAAGCTTGCATAAAAAACAATTTCCCATTACCACCTATGGAAAAAATTCTACAATCAATTGTTGGATTTGAATTAATGTCTTTCCTTGACGGATTTTCAGGATATAATCAGATTATGGTTCATCCTGAAGATAGGTTAAATACTACATTTAGAGCTAAATGGGGCACTTCTGCTTATCGGAAAATTCCTTTTGGTTTAATCAATGCACGAGAAAATTTTCAAAGAGCAATGGATATTAATTTTTGAGGACTAATAAACAAAATTTTTATTTTATACATATATGATATAACCATTTAATCCAAGAAAATAAGCGACCACTATCATAATCTCAAGAAATTCCTTGAACACTGCTTAAAGTATAGAATTTCATTAAATCCCAAAAAATATTAATTCGCTTTAAGTGAAAGTAAAATTTTAAAACTTATTATATAAAAAGAAGGAATTTGCATTGATCTAGAAAAGATAAAGGAAATTTCTAAAATCTCACTACCCCATAACATTAAATCCATGCAGTCCTTTTTAGGAAAACTAAATTTTTCTCAAAGGATTTTTCCTAACTTTTCCCAAATCATTTTACCATTGCAAGTAATGATTAATAAAAACACACTCTTTAAATGGGGACATTATGAAAGAGAAGCTTTTGATCTAATCAAGCAAGCCATCATAAATGATCCTTCTCTAACTACCCCAAAATTTTCTAATCATTTCATTTTATATAATTTTTCTTCTGAAAAATCTTATGTTGCTGTGTTAACACAAATTGATGATCAAAATATTGAAGCACATTTCAAATCTTCAAGGTGCTAGACTAAATTATTCAGAAGTGGAGAAACAAGCCTTCGCTATTTAAAATATTTAAATAATTTTATACATTTTCTCCTAAAGACACACACCAAGGTAATAGTTCCATTTCTAACAGTAAGGAAACTGCTTATTCAAAAGGAATTGGAAGAAAATAGGGCAAATTCACTACAAGAAAAAGACCCTCTAGCGGATGTTTTTCAGGAACCATAAAGAAAAATACCCCATACATCCATTTCTAGCGAAGGTTACTAGAGGAGGTTGGAGGGTGGAGGGTTTTGCGGATGTTTTCCTATCGGTGCTCTTATCGTTAAAACTCACCCCGGTGCTCTCAAAAAAAGAAAGAACCGGTGCAGACAAAATCATTGGCACACCAGACACCGTGCACTCCATACACACATGCCCAGTGCATCATAATATAATAGAGCACTGGTGCCTCACAAGTCGTCCACGCCGGTGCATTATAAAACATAATTCCAACACCAAAACCACCCAGTTAGGTAGACAAAAACTACACCAGTGCATCATACAAAACACACCAAAACACAAACCAACCGGTGCATTTGTAGCAAACAGTACCAGTGCGCCTATAAACAATGCACACTGGTAAAGGGTTAAATTAAAAAAATATTTATGACAAAAAAATGGATTTTTCAGTTTCCAAGTGCTCCTGAGCTATCAATTACCGGTGCGCACGATACCATAGAACGCAATGGTGCGCACCAAACATTGGCACACCAGATAACATGCGCGAAGTACACACACCATCGGGGCGTCCAATTACTGTAATGCATCGGGGCATTAATACTCTTCCGCGCCGGTGCATCATAAAACACCGTGCCAAAATAGAAACGAGCCGGTCCATTCTTCTCTAAGAGCATCGGTGCACCAGATAGTGCATGCACTAGAATAACGTTATATAAAAAAAAAATTAAGGCCAAAAAACTGGTGCTTTATGACTATTACGCACTGGTGCTTTACCATTACGCCGCCCTGGTGCATCATTGAATTTTCGCACTGAAACTGAAACATCTCGGTGCGCGGTTAGGGAAACGCCCCAGCGCATTATAAACAACGCGCCAAAATTGATACCACCCAGTGCAGTTTTATTTAACCGCACCGGTGCGCTTATAAAAACCCGCGCACCGAAACACGGTTAATTAAAAAAAAATTACGACAAAAAATCTTCATTATTCACATTCCTCAGTGCTCCAAAGCTCTCAAGACCCAGTGCTATTTCTTTATTTCTGAGCCGCCCTGACATCGATGCTCCCATTGCACCCGTTGCACGCACTGCTGCTCTGCATTGGCCACCAATCTCCAGCTTGCATTTTGAAAAATAGTGGGAAAATTTTATTTTCCAAATTTTACAGCCAATATGCCTCCTCGACGGCGAAATGTACAGGTATTTTTCTAGTTTTTCTATAATTAAGCCTTTTAGTGGATTAGAAATTGAAATAAACTTAAAAATAACCATTAAAAAAAAAAAAAAAAATTTGTTGCGCGATGTGCTCAAGCTGTTCGGCTTGCACTGGATGGCGGTGCTACCTGTAAAATTTGCAGGCAACACCGCTACCGGTGCTAACAGTAACTGCACCATTTCCGGGGTGGTGCAGGAAGGCACCCCGAATAATTTTAAACTAAAAATAAAAATTAAAAAAGGCGGTGCGCTCATTTATCCAGGCACACCATTGACCCCAGAAATCATAGTGCGGTGCGTTGACTTCATTTGCCTCCCCGGTTTATGTTAGCGCACCGCATTTTACATTCCGAGAGAGTCAACGATGCATGACTGTTTTTATGGAGCACTGACTTGTATGTTTGTTTTTTTTTCAAAAATAACTATATATGTATATTTATAAATACATTTCTGTTTTAATAAAAAAAATATTATTTAATATCGCAATGATTCAGAGAGAACAGGAGAAACAACAGCAACAACAAGAAGAACAATATGACATGATTTGCCAATGGGAGGCGAGAGAGAGGGAGAGAGATGGATGCCCTCACCCTATTACTACAGATACCCAGGAGATCCTTATGCAGGTAGGCCTCCTCAAGTTCTATGAGGAGGCTATTTCTGGCCTAAAGGCCCATAGTGTGCTTTTGAGACATCTTATCGGCAGGTGGAATGCCCACCGATAGGCTTTTCAAGTTGGTCCTGACCAGAGGTACACACCCACTGAGGAGGACATTTATTGTATTATAGGACTATCGAGGAGAGGGGTGGATTTTCCGTCATTCCCAAATGTGCCAGCTGGTTGTGTAGCAGGGAGTTAGTTACTTTACTCCTAGTGATACATTGGAGCACATGTACTGTCTCCTTCAGAGTTTCAGGTACCTGGATGTTAGTTACGTATAGGTGCTTTCGGTAGACAGGACGTGCAGTGCCTCTCTATTGTCACTTCAATCATTTTGCACAACACTAGTGATGGGAAACACATTAGTTTCTCGCTTTTATATCACGTTGATTCTTTAGTACATCAGCCACAACTTGTCAAGTGGTCTACCAATTTTTTGCGACAATTTTGTACGACCTTAGATAGATGTCATGCTTATGCACAAGGGAGGGTCAACTTCCCTTTTTCTTGAGAGTTGTTTGTTTATTTTTTGAGAGGTTTCTAGAGATGAGACCTAGTTTTGTTCAATAGCCTCGCACGTCGATGTTCGAGGCCTGGATGCACATGTGGGGGCAGATGATGCCCAAGAGGGGAGACACTATGTTTCCAGTGAGGATATCACATGATTCGTTGGACTTAGTAGCCAGTGTTGGCGGGCTGCATCCATTCATTATGGTCCCATGTACTTATGTTGGAATAGATTGGTGAGGGTGTCCCAACATCTTCTTCACTCCTGATGAGCCGTCAGATGATAGAGGTAATATTACTGTTTTATTTATGTTTATTCTAACATGTTCTTTAACTTGTTTTTATTAAATTGTGTAATGAAATTGTCTAATTATTGTTGTGTACTTGTATATATTTTGCAGACATTGGCTCTTTTGATGGCGATGAGATGTTGGATCCACCACATGATCCAGGTGTTGATCGTGATGATTACGATCAGGAGATGGCTGATGCGTTGGAGGATGAGGCCAGTGGCACACCAGAGAGACGTGTTGATCCTGTGCCTCATGGTGCACCTGTACCACCTTTTGCTAGGCGTGGTTGACCTGAGACCAGATACCGGATGGAGCTGGGTAGCCAACTTTGTGGATTGATTTCAAATGCGGGCATCAGGCCCGCTCATTACAGAGAGATACAGGGTGATGATAGACTGTTACGGATGTGGAGAGGCATGTTGCGTTACATGTATGGCCTCATGCGGCATGTCGTAGGAGCTACGATAGCTGTTACGCGATTGAGGAGGATTTTCCGTAGCTACAGGCGTAGTCGAGCTGCGGCACGTGATGGACAATCTGCCAGCAGCGACTCAGATGTATCTCGTGATCGTTCACTTCGCGGTGCGCCTGATGATCAGCATGAGTCTCCACTGGCAGCATTTGACACTAGTCATCATGGAGATGAGGCTGGACCATCAGCCACGTCCACTCAGCAGCCTGTAGCATCCATCATGAGTACTAGTCATGATCATCATGAGCACGCTGGACCATCGACCGCCGAGGCTGTAGTACTATTGACTGAGCAGGCCTCCACTACTACTATGCCTCATATTGATCATGTTGTACTACCACCAGCGGATGCACCCATCAGTACTAGTGATCATCATGATCATGAGCAGGCTAGTCGACCATCGACTGTCGAGGCTGCACCCAGCTTTACTGTGCAGGCCGCATCCACTTGTACTAGTGTTATTGATGTTGTTATACTACCACCAACGCCTGATCCATGACATTTATGGACATGGGGCCAGGTTTTTATATTATATATATATATATATATATATATATATATATATATATATATATATATATATATATATATATGGTCCATGTATTTTATGTTCATGTTGCAGTTGTACTTAATTTTCATGTTGATGATCATCATGATGTGGTGCATATTGTTAGTCATGTTATATATGTTCATTTAATGTTTAGCTTGCAGATAGACGTGTATATGTGATAGGTGCATGAGTTATTTGACATTATTCAGTTATATATATATATATATATATATATATATATATATGGTCCATGTATTTTATGTTCATGTTGCAGTTGTACTTAATTTTCATGTTGATGATCATCATGATGTGGCGCATATTATTAGTCATGTTATATATGTTCATTTAATGTTTAGCTTGCAGATAGATGTGTATAAGTGATAGGCGCATGAGTTATTTGACATTATACTGAGATGTATATTTGATGTTTGTGTCATGATGATGTTAATATATAATGTTAATTTGATGTTAATTGAATGTGTTTATTAGTCGAATATGATGTTTGTACAATGGTTATCATGATCATGATGATGTTTATTAATTAATTTAATATTATTAAATGACAATGATATTTATTAAATATTATGTCGTGAATGTAATTGTAATTTAAATTTTAATTCTATGTGAAATTGTAAAATTGTATTTGTGTTTGTACTAATTGTAATTTAAAGTGTAATTGTATGTAAAATATTTATTAATGTAAAATTTTAATTGTAATTGTAATATTTAATTTATTCTGAAATGATTGTAATTGTATATATGAAAAATTGTAAAATTGTAATTGTAATTCTAATTGTATGTAAATTTCAGAAATTGTAATTGTATTTGTAATTGTAATTTTAATTGAATTGTATATAAAATACTTGTAAAATTGTAATTGTAATTGTAAATGTAATTGTATTTGTAACTATAATTTTAATTGAATTGTCTGTAAAATATTTGTAAAATTGTAATTGTAATTTTAATTGTAATTGTAATTGTAATTTTAATTGTAATTGTAATTTTAATTTTAATTAATGTAATTGTATGTAAAATATTAATTTGTAAAATTTTAATTCTATTAATGTGAAAATTTTAATTGTATTAATGTGAAATGATTTTATTAAAATATTTAAATTTGTAAATTTGCAAATAATTGTAAAATAAGAAATCTAGAATAATACGAATTTTTGTAACATAAATTTTAGAAAATAATGAAAATAAATTCATGTACTTTATAATTATCATTATTTTATTATGATCTTACATATATAAAGTTTAGAAAATAATGAAAATAAATTCATTTACTTTATAATTATCATTATTTTATTATGATCTTACATGCAAAAAAAAAAAACATTAAAAAGTCCAGTGCGCTTATCATCATAACAGGCCCCGGTGCGTCGTATTAATACAATGCACTGGTGCGTCACATTTACGTGCACCGGAAACGAATAAATAAATAAAAAAAGATGCAATTCTATTTTGTTTAAGTTAAAAAAAAAAAAGCGGAATTTTGAAAAATGGGCAGCAAAATATTTTTGAAAATCTAATTTGATAAAACAATTCTTTAAATACTAAACACTTTTCATTATTTCACTATTTTTGCTAAAAAATTTCAGTCATATTTTTGCTGGAGACAGACCTAGAGCAAGAGAGCACGAGGGCATTATGGATGGCGAAATACGTTCGAACAGAAGTATTCAGACAATCAGAAACCAAAACTCTGGTGATTCAAGCCCTTTATCTTATAATTTCAAACCATTTCGTGATTAAATTTAATTCTTTTTTTTTCTTTTTTTCTACAGTTTATATTTTTTTATTTTTATTTTTTTTTATTTTATTTTTTTTTCCCGACAGTTTTATCCATTTTTACCCTGAACCCTTCATTTTTTTGTTTTTTCCCTTTCTTCTCCCTGTTTTTGTGATTTTGGAATTAGGGTTTTCCATTTTAGATTGACGTCCAACCCACGGGATGACTTGCATAGTCGGATCCCAATCCATTCAGCCATTGCGTGAATTTTTGAAAAATTTGATTTTTCTTTATCAGTGCGCCCTGCGTACACCACTGCATCGGTGCTCTGTATTATTACAGCGCACTGTGCAAGTTCTGTGTCGTAAAAAATTGAAAACATTTTTTTAAATCTGTGCGCCAAATCTGAAATAGGGCACTGGTGATCTATTTAACTAGGAAAGCACCGTACAATGTATTACACCATTTTTGCGGTGTGTTTATAATACCCCATGCACCGTTAGGTCTATTACACTATTTTTGCGGTGTGTTTATAATACTAAACGCACTGTACAGTGTATTATACTGTTTTGCGGTGTGTTTTTAATATATCCACGCACCGGCGGTGGTGCAGATTTCATGAACGACGCAACAGTGTCTCGAGATTTATTTTCTACCTGAAAAGTTGAGAATTTATTTATAAATATATTACAAGTTTCAGATTGATAAAGAAATGAATGACAATATATCAAGTAACAAAAATACTGTTAACACATTAAGAAAAGCAAAAAAGTCATGTTCTTTGTAAATTCTTTATAAAAATTATTATTTTTGAACTATATGTAACTTTAACTAATATGTATTGTTTACTGTGTATCATGCAGAGCCACAAAATGGAAAAGCTCGATATGATTATTTCTGATCTACGACCAGAAGAGCATAAAAATTTAATGGAAAAATTGCGAAAAGATGAATCAGGTGAATGAAACAATACTATCGATCCAATATGAGTTTCTTTTTTTAATTATCATTAATAATATACTTAAAATTATAAGATAACATGTGTCAAACAGTCTACTAATTCACATCTGTTTAATGTTCTACAGGGACCAACAAATCAGAAAAGGAATGTTGTTCTAAGAAAAGAAAAAAAATAGAACATGCAAATTAAAATGAAATTCTCCTTGGCTCATCTGGAGTGGTGCTGGAAGTTAACGAAAGGGGGGAAATTTTTTACAAATGTTTGAGGGATCTAGTGGAACGAATAAAACAACGTGTTTCAAATGCAATATGTAATCATTGAATTTTTTGATCATTAGGTAAAATAAATAAACAATTTAGCATTAAATATTAATTTTCAAGATTTTTCTTGGAGAAAAGAAAAGAAAATGGAACCCATTCAGCACATAAAACAGGACGACAAGGAAGAAAATGGTTGATCTCTAAGTTTGTGAGTAATTGTTACTTCCTTATAACAACTTAACTATATTTCCTTTTCGTTTTTTTTTTAAGTTTTTTTACAAAAATCATCATTGAATATCTTCAAACAGGTGCTAACATTCAAAGAAGAACCATCAGATGAATTGATTGAAATTGGGTTAAATATGGGTTGTGAGTATATGTTGGCATATTAGAATTTAATTGCGAAATTTGTAAGCATCTATCGATCTTGTTTTAATTAGCTCCCTCTATAATTAATAGAACAAAAACATCTTTTATATTAAATATATGATTTGTTATGGGGTATAAAACTTGCAGGAAACAAAGTATGGAACTGTGCCAACAGATGAAATTTTGAAAGATGGCATGGTACATGATTTGAAAGAATGTATATAGTTTATAAGTCAATTGTTGCTATGGTACTTCATTTTTCTTTTCTATTTACCTTGATGTATATTATTTAATATTGGAATTTTCATTATTCTCACCAATGTATATACACTCATTTCAGTTTATTTTTATGTTTGTAGATGGAAAGTGAAGAAGAAGAAAACAATCAACGCCTTGAACACAACATTCCTAAAAATAACCCCAAGTCATGGAAGTAGATCTAGCAGTGACAGCAGTTCAAGAAAAGAATAATGATCACTATGTAATTTGGATCTCAAAGCAAGGTGTTTTATTTTTTGAAATATGTCTGTGAAATCAGACGTTTTGTTTAATGTAATGGACATAGTGTCCCAATTGAAAGACAAAGGGATACGAATAATTGTCCCATTTTGTATGATAAAGACTGTCTTATTCATATATATATATATATAATCATAAAATATGTTTTAATTTATTCTATTGCGTTCTCCATTGTCGTTCTCAAATGCACTAATAAAAATTTAATTCATATGAATATTGTTATAAGATTATATATATGTGTCGACTTTTGATGAATAATGAATTTAAAAAAACCACAATAATTCTGATATGATATAACAAATTAATCCAAACAGCACATTCAAATGCATTAATAAAAATGTAATTAATATGAATATTGTTATAAGATGTGTCGAATTTTTATGAATAATGAATTTAAAACAATCACAATAATTGGACTGTCAGAGGTGGATGTTTCTAAAAAAAAAAAAATGAAAACCGGTGCGTTTATGTGTCTATATGCACCGGTGTGTTTATGATTCTATGGGCACTGCACTAATACCGATTCCAGTTATAAATATCGGTGTGTTTGTGTGATACTACGCACTGGGGCGTTTATGTATCTATAAGCACTGGTCCATTTGTAGATGCCATGTGCACTGCATGAATACCGATGCCAATTATAAATTTTGGTTCCTTTCTGTGATACGGAGCACCGGTGCCTCATAAAGATACATGCACCAGTGTGCTTATATGACCTATGGGCACCGCTCAAATCCCAAGACCAATTATAACGGCCCTATGTGTTGT
Source organism: Pinus albicaulis (assembly GCA_034641835.2). Taxonomy (NCBI): domain Eukaryota; kingdom Viridiplantae; phylum Streptophyta; class Pinopsida; order Pinales; family Pinaceae; genus Pinus; species Pinus albicaulis. The sequence continues at coordinate 1,506,515,077 of CM076581.1, read as the reverse complement.
ATCACCAACACCAGGCCTGGTGTTGTTGTGTTCCTCAATGGCCCAGTGCATTCTCCTTTGATCGCCCCGGTGCGCTGTCTACCGATACGCACTGGTGCGTTAAAACTTGATAAGAGCACCGATGAAAAAACATCCCTAATAACCTCCGGCCGCCCCTTTTTTTTAGTTGTGTTGAATTTCCATTAAAATCTTTGCCAAAACCTCCGTTACCAAAAACGAATGTGGTAGCATATGTTTTTTTGACAATTTTGGCCAATTTTATAACACTAAAAACCTCCTTTATAACCTCCGCTAGAGGGTCTTTTCCTTGTAGTGATTGGGTTACTACTCTGCAAGAATATGATATTGACATAAAACTAGCCAAAATTGTCAAAGGGCAAGGTCTCTGCAGATTTCTTTCTGGAGCATCCAACATATCAGAAGATCAAGAGGCAAGTAATATCATACACATTATTGAGATAAGCTTGAATGACTTTGAGTCACATTACGTTTATCTTATATTTTATTTAAAAAATGGATATGCTCCCACATAACTCAATTATAAAATAAAAAGAGCTTTAAGATTTAAATCTAATCAATATTAGATCATTGATAATGATTTGTTCATAAAAAAATATGACTCTGTACTATTAATATGCCTTGAAAATTCTGATGTGCGCAAGGTTTTGCAGGAACTCCATGATGGACCCATTGGTGGAAATTTTGGAGGAGATACCACCACACAAGAAATCCTTGATGCAGGATATTATGGGCCAACAATGTTCAAAGACACTCATGCATATGTCAGAAAATGTAAAATAGGTCAAACTGTTGTTGGAAGACAAAAAAAACAAGCCTTACCCTTGCAGTAGGTCAACATTGAACAACATTTTGGGTAATGGGGATGGGATATCATAGGTGAGATTGTTCCTAAATCATCCAAACATCATAAATACATTCTCACTAGAACAAAATATTTTACTAAATGGGTGGAAGTTATTCCACTAAAGGTAGTTAATTCTGAAGCCATCATTTAATTCATTGATCAATTCATTATTACCAGGTTTGGCTTACCAAACGCACTTATGTTTGATAATGCGTCTTATTTTTCAGGTAATAGTATGACTAAATTTTCTCTCAAAAGAGGTTTTAAATGTAAATATTCCGCTAATTAATATCCCCAAGGGAATGGTCTGGCATAATAAACAAATAAAAACCTCATAAGAATCATAAAAAAGACTATTGATTAGAGCCATAAAAATTGGCATAAGTCTTTAACATTTTCACTATGGGAAGATCACATTACTCGGAAGGCATCTATAGGCAGTTCTCCATTCAATCTAGTTTATGGGAAAGAAGATGTAATTCCATCAAATTTATCTGTTCCCTCATTAGCCCTATTTCAATTTATTGATGAAGTACCTTCTTCTTCCTTACATTTAAAAATGTCCCAAATCCTTAAACTATAAGAGGAAAGGGAAAAGGCCAAATTAACACACGCTCAACGTCAATAGATTATTAAAAATTATTTTGGTGCAAATTTTGTTTCCCCAAAACCGTTTAAGGTTGGGGACCTCCTCCTTAAGTGGGACAAGGAACATGAGGAAAAAGTTAAGAATACCAAATTCCAAAGAATGTTGCTAGGAACATTTCAAATTACAAAACAAATTGGCCCATCAACCTTCATATTACAAGATCTTCAATGGAGAAGATATTTTATTCCTCTCAATTGGTTGATTTTGAAAAAATCCTTTTCTTAGAAGAAAATTTCTTCTAAATGTATCATACTTGTACTTATATTTTTAGAAGAATAATGTTTGATTACATACTTTTGGCTTTTCGAAACAACTTTGAATCATTTTATGACTTTTTATTTTGAAGAATAATTTTTTTTGAGGAAATAATTACAAACTTGAAAAATGGACGAATATTATATGACTTTAAGATCTTTTTCCATTGAAATTGTAAATTTTGTAAACCTGAAAATTCATAAATTATTGTACTCTATTATCAGTTAGAAAAGGTTCATTCTTACAAATTAAAGAATAATTGTCACTAAGCATCTTTAACTCCAAATTTTCATCCAAAACTCTTAAGGAATCAATAATTCTCCCCATCCTTTAATTATGCTTTTTCTAGGGTGTAACTCAAAAATATAAAAAACTTAAAAGGATAAGGGGTCTCATCATGAGCCTGCTTACCATGATCATAGACAAATAATAGACTGACATTAACACTACTACATATGAAACCGGGGCAATGTCTTATCATTATTAAATAATCAGAAGACAAGGGGTGTCATAATGAGCTAGCTTGTTTAGTCCAACTATAACTAGTGAATGGCATTGCCACTTTCTGGTATCCAAGCCAGGACAATGAATTTTTAAGAACAAGATTTTTTTTATTTTTTATAGTTAAGTATTTATCTCTAAATATTGTAATAATAGATGGATGGGATACTGAATCATTGATGGTTAAAAGGTAACCTTGTCGAGGCTATAAACGGCTACTGGCAGCAGTGGCTCTACCTATGACAAAATGAGTAAATCAAAAGGCTAAGTTACAAAAGGACACATACTTTATCTTTTAAAGTATTTAATGATTGATATAGAGGAATGGATATTTTTATAAAAGGTTTCTAAAATATTAGCAATAAGATGATTTTTTTATTAATAGTAATTTCTTCATTCAAATATTTCGAATTTTTCTTTTGTTTCCTTAGTTATTTTTACTTATTTAAAGGTATCAAGAAATTCATTTTTCAGAGATAATTGGTTCTTCCAGTGAATCACGAATTGTTGTGTTATTCAAAAACCTCCATTATTTTAGAATAGTTTCCTTGGGAAAATAATGGGACTCTTTTAAAAAAAATTATACTAGAACAAATAAAACACTTGAGTGATTAATTCAAAATAGAAATATGATTAAAATGGGTTAAGAAATACCTTTTTGTTTAAAGGAAACTTAAGTGTAGAATAAAAAATAAACATGTAAGAAAATCTCAATTGCAAAATCTCATGGACGACATATGGATTTTATAAGCCACTCTAAAATATTTGCGATGTGAAAACAATGAAGGACTTTAGTAAAGGAAACAGGCTTCTACCTGAACGATATTATGTGAAAATCAAACCACGGGAGCTGCCACCACCATGTAATAAATCACAAATCACACATCATGTTTATGCCATGCCAACATTCAATCTATCATCTAAATTACCCCGATGTGATGTATTCCATCGCATCACACTCTCGCTAATGACCACTTCTACCCACTATCCAATTCCACTGAAATTGCAATTGTGATATCACAATCAGCAAAAGGTGGCTAATTGGAATTCTAAGAAGTTCACGCATGAATAAATATGTGATGCGAGAATATCTCATGCAAATTCTTAAATGATTACTCAGGCACATGAAGATGTGCTTTCCATTAATTCCATAACTCAAACGGTTTAACAGATTGAGCCTTCAAAAATGATTTGACCTCAAGAGTATTAAATTTTTAGATTATCCGCGTGCCAAGTTTTATTCGCCCATTATTTCCATTATTACAGTACTCTCCTTTTGTAAAAATATTTCCCTTTTTTACTTATTGTTCTTGATTTCTTGCAGGAAAGTCAAAACAAGAAGAGCTCCTCAGAAATGTCTAAGGCTGCGAAGAAATCCAAAAAACCCATAGCTCCCACTAATCCTACAACTTCTGCTAGTGAAGTAACAGAGATTCCCCCCTTATTCATACATATGACATGCACATCAAAGAGTGGTTCTTCCTATTGCGAAGCAATGTATAGATTATTTGAAGATGAGAAACCCCATAGGATTGAGAGAAAAGTTACTGCAGACCCATTCATTAGAAGCTACTATAACGGAAGTCGCCAAATATTTTCTACACTAAATTTATAAACGCCCCAAGATTTTACCATATAAATATATGGTAAAATGGATTATCGACAATCTCAACATTCGAGACAAAAAATTTCTAACAAGCAAAGGTACAATGATAGGGTCTTTCAAAGCTGAATATTTGAAGAAAATGTACCACATTCCAGACCCAGAGAAGGTATACAATAAATATTTTCTAGCAAAATTTTCCAAGGAGAATGAACTAAAATTGGACCCCATAAAGCAATGGAGGAGAAACCCTAAAAAGCATAAACATGATAATAAGTTTATATATTTCACTAATTCGCTTGTTGGTCCCTATTTTTATATTTTTGCAATGATGTCTAGACTTTTTGGCCAACCCAATACCATTAAATTCTTATTTGAATGGGTTCCCCTTATGGATGCGGTTAAATATTATTATATCATGGACTACGGAACCATTTTGTCAAATAATATTGCCACCTAGATTCTTTAATATAGAAAGAATCGTTCCATTTCATTTAAAATCCTTCCCCCATTTTACATGAGTTCCTACATTATGGATGTTTTATCTTTTACCTCAGATTTTCCAACCATGGGTTGTAAATGGAATACCTAATACACTACTCCCATTCATGTCTATCATAGTACTCTATGGGAGTCAAAATATGAACCTCATTTCTATAAGATCTGCCATGGAGTTATGATCCCATTATTTCAAGTTGTGTTTGATCAAAAGGCCACCATATTATCGAAAGAAACTCAAGCAGACTTCACCTCCATTGGAAAATGATTTGGCAAAGAATTGTTTACTTATGTTAGAGTCTTCGGAAACTTAGCCCGACTATATGTCCTACCATTGTATGTTCCAGATAGACTTCTTGTAAGAGAAATAGCTTATCTGATTGTCAGTAATGGATTAACTAAGATTTTGAAAGAGGAAAATGAATCTTCGTGGCCCTCTTTTCATATTCACTATGGTGTCTATGCGTTAGAAAATTACAAGCATGCAGGGTTAGAGTTAGATCAAATCCAATGCTTGAAATTCTTTACAATTTGAAACAGGCAATATGACCCAAAGAAAGTTTCCTTCAATTTTACAACTCAAGTGAAAATCAAACCATTTGTGCATGAGGATGATGATTTTGATTACTTGTTTGAGTCAGTTGATACTTATTATATAGTACATAAATTGGTAGCATCATGCTTCAATCCGCAACAACTTTAAAAGTTTAAGAATTACAGAAATAAAATATTAGAAGGGATTCCTTTAAATATACTAGAGGTATATCAACCTAGCTCACAAAAGGAACAACAACATAAAGAGTAGGAAAAGGAAAAACCACCTAAGGATACTGAAGTCCTTAGCAGAATAGAGGAAGATAAGCCTAATAAAGTTCAAGTCAAATATCTGTTGGGTGCAGGAATTACTCTTAAGCAAACTCCTCAACACTTAATTTGTCAATCTAGGGGATTCGTAAACTTAGAGATGAAGCACAGGAAATGCCGGAGATGGTATGAATATTCTTAATATAAATCCATACTTTATTTAAAGGAAAGATTACAGAATCAAATCAAAAGAGAAAAAGGAAACTTGAACCATCAAAAATAATCTAAGACTGGAATGAGGAAGTATGCATTTGCAAGAGAGAATTAAAGATAAAAGGCAATCACTCCCACTAATGGTTGTTTAATCTACTGAGTGTGTGTTTTAATTTAGCAGAGACACTTTAGCAGTCTTGTTAGATGGGCCCTTAAACTTGCTTCCTTAGAGATTTCCTTCTTGCATTAATTTGTCCTGCACTAGCGCTTGCACTAGTGCAGGATCAGAGATATATGTAGAAGGTATAAATAGTGTCTTTACTGAAAGATTTTTTACTTCATGCAAGGGCTCAAACTTTTAAAGGTTTAGAGCACTTAGATCTTGTGGCAAGAAATTGGTTCTTGCACTGGATCAAAGCTTCCTGCACTTAGCATTTAATCCTTAAAATGAGTGTTCAATTATCGCAAGTGATAGTTTTCTATCGAATCAAATTCCACATATAAAAGTGAATGTTTCTGATCTTAAAAAAATGCAGAAATAAAGAAACAATCATTTATCCTGTCATAAGCATTTAAAGAAAGAAATAATATTGCGGAAGGTAGACTAAGAAAGCTTGCTGCATCACACCAACGTGCACTGGGGCAGGTTCATTTCTCCTGCTTGGACCTGGCAGAAAAACCAATTAAACTGAATTGCAGGAAAAGGAAATATCACACCAATGTGCACTGGTGCAGGTTTATTTCTCCTACTTGGACCAGGTGGAAAACCCAATTTAACAGAATTTCAAGAAAAGGAAATATCACACCAACGTGCACTGGTGCAGGTTTGTTTCTCCTGCTTGTACCAAGCGGATGAAAACCAATCTGAAATCAAGTGTAGGAACGCAAATTGCAATGAAATAAAATGTATCTACTTCACACAACGGATCCATTTTCACTCAGACAAGAATACATGTACTGAAAGTTAAATCACACTTTGATAATATAAACATAAATTACAAGAAACAGAAAATGGGGTAAACGTGCTGGGTTGGCTGGGCCCTAGCCAACCAATGCATTTCCATTTTAAGTTAAAACGCTACTCAATAAATTAGTTGATTCATCATATTAAAGACACAAACACAATTTCTGAAACATGAGGTAGAGCTCCCTTTTTATTAATTCATTGAGGCGAATACATGCATTAATACAATGTCCAGCCCAGATTCGGGCAATAACAAAACCACCTGTTACCGCCTATCAAGCTTCTCTCTAAAAACTCTGCTAAAAAATTCCTCCTAAGTCCTATTTACATTTAAAATTATATAGGCCCTTGGACAAAGGAAAAAATAGGTCCTTTAACTGATTACATAAAAAAATGTAGAATTTAGTTTCGGCCTTCAAAATAAGACGGTTTTGCAAAACTGGCCGTAGCTAACCAGCTTTCAACCTTCACGGGTTGGTCTCGGCTGCCTTTGAATCACTCTGTTGTCGTGGATGAAGTGGCTCAAGATGAGGCGGTGATCGAGGAGGTTTGGATCTGCCGTAAAGATATTTTGTGCTGGCAATGGTGCAAGATCCGATCCTGCACTAAGATCAACGGTCACGGTAAGCACTCTAACTATCAAATAACCATTGGAGATATTGATAAGTTACAAAAGTTATTTAAAATTAAGAAATCATGTAATAAATATTTAATTAATGCTAAATTGAATTAAAACATGAAGAATAAAGGTTTATACGAAATATGTCACCGTGCTTGGACTGGTGCAAGATGAGAGTGCATAAAAGGGTGAAACAGAGGTAAATGGTTATGATTTAGGAAGGGGAAAATGGTAAAAAGAGAGAAAATTAGGGGGCTAACATCCTCCTATCCCTAAGCTTTTGTGTGTCCTCACACAACTCTTTACCTCTGCAAAAAACCTTCGAGACTCTGAGCATTCCAGCTCACTCCTGCTTTGGCATACTATCATCAATCTGCAATGTTTTAGACTTCCTCTTTTTGTTTTTCTTCAATTTCTTCTTCACATTTTTAAGTCGTCTGAAACGTAGCATGGTACTTCCACACCCTAACTTCTCCTTTCTTTTTCTGGATCTCCGCCGTGAATTTTTCTTTATTTTGTTCTTTTTCCTCCTGCGTTTTAGCTACGAGTTGCTCTAAGTTCTGCACTTGAAGCTCTAGCTCGACTATCCGAGCAGCAGGAGCTACTGAATCTTCTTCCTCTTCTGTCCTGACAGGGGATGTATCTTCTTTACGGACCTCAGTATCCCTCAGGGTTTTAGTAAACACTTCTTCCTCTTTCGGTTCTTCTTCTTCTTATTGCTCTTCTAGTTCTTCTTCTTGTACTTCTTACAATTCTTCTTCTTCTTCTTGCTCTTCCAGTTCTTCTTCTTCTTGCACTTCTTCCAGTTCTTCTTCTTCTTGCACTTCTTCCAGTTCTTCTTCTTCTTCTTGCTCTTCCAGTTCTTCTTCTTCTTACACTTCTTCCAGTTCTTCTTCTTCTTGCACTGGTGCAGGAGGGGATTCAACGTTCTGTGGGGACTGTGGTTCTGCACCAGGTTCTTCATTCTTTTTCCGGGCCTTAATAAAATCGGCCAACAGAGTGGCATCTCCAAATTCCACAGATGTTGCTACGTCCGCAAGGACTGACATCAAATCGTCTTCTTCGGGGGTCTGCTCATGTAATGGTGGCGTCGAAGGAGTTTCTTCAATAGGTGTACTAGTTGTCTTCTTTTTCTTTGGAGATGGGCCCTTTTCTTCTGTTGACTTCCCGGGTCACTTCCTTTTCGCACTGGTGCAAGAAGGACTCCTCTTTACACTCGGACTCGGGCCCTTGCTTGTGCTAGCGAGGGTCTTTGTTTTCTTTTCAACATTTGTCTTCTCTTCTGCAGATGGCTTTTTATCTAGTTGCTTCAACAATGCCTTCTAGGTCATGCCCTTAATTTCTAATTTTTTCTGGACCAAGATTTTGATCAGGCCGTGGTGATATAATTTCTTATCGGCTTGGTCTACCCATGCACCTTTCACACTCTTAGCCATATTTTCCAAAATTTTAAGCAAAAAATAGGGGGAATCAATTCTCCATTGAATGTGACGGCTGGCTTCAAAGTGTTGCAGCATCCTGAAATGATACACAAAGGTAAGGGAGTACCTTCCCTTGCAAGTCACGATTTTCTAGAGGATAAAAAGGAGGTCTCACCACTGTCACAGAAGGGTGCTGTGTGGAACTCCTTTCTTCCAGTTTACCTTCATATTCTTATCAACGAAGAAACACTGCCAACGCTTCCTCTCGAGCTTTTGATTTTTGAAGTACTGCTCACCAGTGTTTTGCAAGCTTGTCGTTGCTACTATCGATTTTTCCGTGGCTTTAAATTTCAGGGGCACAATATTTACACGGTCATTTTTAAAACTCTTTGCAAACTGTAGGGCCACTTCACTCTTGTGCCTGTCAAATTTCTACAAAAACTAAAGAAAGCCTGACTCTAGCAATAGTGCAAGACTATTGCGAAACTCAGTGGTCTGATCTACCTCACTGAGGGATGAAGGTTCACATCGAACAGGTGGCATCACTGCTTAATAGTTATGAACAGTCCAGAAATTGCATGCAATACCAGAAAATTTGGCTCTTTATAGATAGGGATCCAACCGTCCACCATCCCTTCTATCTTATCATCGATCCATTCCACCAAAATAGTCGTGGATATGCGACATGTTTAGAATCATGCGGGATTGGTACTTGCAGTGGCATTCTTAACGGCTAAGTGAGGTAATCATTATAAGTGAAGGATGTTTATGATCATGGCGGAAAGGGTAATTATATCCAAGAAACGGTTAAAATTTTCCGCACTCCTTCATAATTTAAAAAATAACTTTAGCATTTATTAAAAAATGATCATGGTTCTTAACTAAAAACACCTTGTATTTTAAATAATTTTCTCCTAGTTAATATGATAGCACAAGTACTCCTTAAATAAGTGAAAAGGCTTCTTGTAAAATTTCATGATGACCAGTTTCCTATGACATATACTTATGAAAAGAACAAATTGTACTCTGCTTCTATCAAGATGCATGCTTGCACCGACCTGTTTACACCGCTTACTATGTTGTTCTGCTAGTACCATTCTGCTTGTATTATTATATAGGACAATATTCTTGCACTAGTGCAAGCATATTGTATGAAAAAATAACAGGGAATTTAAGTAAAATATAGGCTAGACTTCTGACATGGCTTCCTCAACTGATACAAGAAATTTTCTTCGCCCTCTCTTGATGCTTCAGAGCATATTTTTGCTCTTTGTGTATGAGATCCTGCAATGAATTCATGAGCGAACAAAGAAGTGGGGAAGGGGAAAATTTTAGAATGGGAAGGAATTTTGTTACAGGGATTCCAAGAATAGTACCACAAGAGGAGACAAATAGAAGTGGGATAGGAAAAAAATTCAAGGGTAAATTCGGATTTTTACGAAGTGGGTAGGGTAAATTCAGAAGAATGTGGGAAGGTTAATCATTCTAGGATTTAAAGAAGAAAACTAAGGGAATATTACGAAATGGGATATGAAGAAAGGCAGAAAATTTTCTAGAAGGTTTGCCTGCACTAGTGCAAGAAAAATAATTGCAGCGATAACTAAGTGTTACTTGCATAAAAATATCCACGCTAATGACCCCAATGTATAAAGGTTTGTTGAACCTACTTTTACTCGGTGGTCGCTAGCATATCTAAATATCAAGAAACATTCTCTTTTTATTAGAAATTTTTGATCTTCCTACCAGCAAGCTGGTTTTCACGTTGACCCTTCTATAATCATGTCAGCGAACTGATTTTCACAATTATAGGAAAATATTTTTTCTTTACTTTTTTTACTAAATTTATTTTTTTCTTTGAGAAGAAGAAGAATTCATGTTTTCAAAAGGGTGGTATTACCATTCACCACTACCGTCCCAAATTGCTGTTGGACTTGTTGTGTAAAATCTTTCGTGGCAAGTGGCTGAAAATACTTCTTTAATCTATGTCCATTTACCAAGAATACTAAATTTTGTCCATCAGTAGTTTTGAATTCTACTGCTCCATTCTCGAATACTTGGATTACTTCATAAGGTCCCATCCAATGTGTATGGAACTTCCCTTTAAAAATTTTAAATATAGAATCATAAAGGAGTACCCAATCACCTGGCTGGAACTAATTTTTCTGAATAGACTTGTCATGCCACCTTTTTCGTTGCTTTTGAATTAGAATGTTCTGTTGAAAAACATCTCTACGAAATTCATCTAACTCATTTAATTGGAGAAGGCATTGTTTTTGTGCCTCGGAGAGATCTAGTCCTAACTGAACTACAGTTCTGAAAGTTTTGATCTGGAATTCAATTGTTAATAGAACCTGTTTTCCATATACCAGCTCATATGGTGTATGTCCTGTGCTATTTCTCCAAGTGGTTCTTTATGCCCACAAAGCTTCTAGTAATCTTTCAGCCCAGTCTTTCTGATGCATATTGAATGTATTTGTAAGAATGGACTCGATCACTTTGTTTGTAGATTCCACCTGGCCATTTTCTTGTGGGTGATACGGCGTGGATTTCCTATTCTGGATCTTGTATTGCTTCATCACACCCTGTACCAGATTAGAAATAAAATGCAGATCATTGTCAAAAACAATTTCTCTAGGCACACCAAATCTAGTAAAGATTTCAGTAAAAAGAAAATCAACAACAACTTTTTCTGTAGCAAAAGAAACAGCTTTAGCTTCTACCCATTTTGTAACGAAATCTGTACAAACCAAAATATGCTTTTCACTTAAGGATGTTGGATTTATTGGCCCTATAAAATCAATAGCCCATTTTTCAAATGGCTCAATCATGAATTTGGGGCCTAAAGGAATTTCATTGGTTTGATTAGGCTGGCCCATTTGTTGACAGCTATCACATCACCTGACATACTGTTTGGCATCCTTAAACAAGGAAGGCCAAAAATAACCAGCACGCAATACTTTATATGTAGTCCGCTTATCAGCGAAGTGGCCTCCAAAAGGTTCATCATGAGCGGATTTCAATATGTCAAACACTTCCTCCTCTATTACACATCTATGGAAAATCAGATCTAGACCAGTGTGAAGAGATCTCGTTGAATCCAGGAATATGAAGCACTTTTCTGAATAATATTCTGCTTTTCACGAGTGGAAAAGTGAGGTGGTGTTTTTCCAGTGACCAAATAATTAGCAATGTTAGCAAACCACGGAGAATCTGTTGACATAGAAAAAAGATGTCCATCTGGAAAATCATCATTAACAGGAGTTACTTCACCAGGATTATCTAATCTAGAACGAAAATCTGCTACAACATTAAATTTCCCTGGTCTATCAACAATAGTAACATTAAACTCCTGCAACAATAGCAACCACCTAGTCACTCTACCACTTGTCAATGGTTTTTTCATCAGATATTTAATCACGGAATGATCAGTGTGTATAAATACTTCATATCTTGTAATATAGTGCCTGAACTTATTAATTGCAAAGACCACAGCTAAAAAATCTTTCTCTGTAACTGTATATTTCAATTCAGCGGAAGACAAATTTTTACTAATATAATAAATAGCATAGGATTGCTTATTTCCTCTTGTCCTAAAGCTGTGCCAATAGCCAAATCTGAAGCATCAGAGGAAATGTGAAAAGGCGGGGACCAGTTTGGACCTCTCAAAACTGGTGCCTGCACCAAATTTTCCTTCAATGTTTCAAAAGACTATTGGCAAGCCATGGACCAAGAAAATTCACTATCCTTAGCTAGAAGTCAGAAAAGAGGAGCAGCTATCTTCAAAAAAAATTCAATGAATCTTCTATAGTAACTAGCATGTCCTAAAAAACCTCTTACCTCCCCTTGAATTTTGGGTGCAGGAAGATGCAGAATGATTTCAATCTTTTCCAGATCAACCTGGATACCTTTATCAGAAATCAAATGGCCAAGTAACAATCCTGATTTGCACATTAATCTACATTTCTTTTCACTCAAAGCGAGATGGGATTCTTGAAAATGAAGAAGGACTTTCTCCAAATTTTTGAGAGCTTCCTGAAAAGAATCACCAAACACATAAATGTCATCCATATAAATTTCTACAAATTCTAGATCAGCAAAAATAGCTAGGACTACCCTCTGAAAGGTAGCCGAGGCATTACATAAACCAAAGGGAAGCACTTTATAAGAAAATTCCCCCCATGGACATGTAAAATTAGTTTTATCCTGATCTTTGGGTGCAATCTGTATCTGGTTATAACCACTGAAGCCATCCAAAAAGGAGAAATATTCATTTCTTGCAAGGGTATCAAGCACCTAGTCAATGAAAGGGAGAGGGAAGTAATCTTTAAGAGTGGATTTATTCAATTCTCGATAATCAATAAAAATACACCATCTTCCATCTTTCTTAGGTACTAGTACTAATGGAGAGACCCACTGATTGTCGGAAATAGGATAGATAAAATCGGCATCTAAGAGTTTTTGTACTTATTGCTTCATAATATCTCTTAGAGATGGATTCATTCGCATTTGGGGTTGTCAAACAGGTTGGGTTCCATCCTGAATATAGATATGATGTGTACAAGTTTCAGGAGGGATACCCTTCATATCTTCATAGCACCAAGCAAAGGCACTAAGATGGTTTTGCAACGAATTCACAAGCAGCTCCTGCTGAGATGAGTCCAAATATGAACTAATATGCAAGGATTTACCAGGGCTAATCTCAACAAGGGTAGTGTCGGGCTCAGGAGTACTCAAGGGAGTCGTCAAATGAGGTGGTAAAAAAGAATGAGAATCATGATTTTCTTGAAAATCTAGGCTGAAAATCTGGCTCAAAGGCTCAAAGTTAGGCATGGTGTCTAGATTATTCAGAAAATATTGAATCTCATCTTCTTGTGAAGACCCAGTATAATGATGGATAAGGGAAATATACTGAGTCTCCTCATCACTTCTTTGATCCAACCATAAAGTATCTCGGAGGTCATCAATGGATCTGGCAAGGGGTATAAGGTAACTTTCTTCCTAGAATCTCCATGTGAAATATACATATCATCGGAACGACATCCAATATATGCATTGACCGTAGCAAGTCATGGTCGACCCAAGATCAAGGGATGTCCTCCTACTGGGTTCTTTGGTTGAAGCACAATGAAATTAGTAGGATATTCCCAAGAATGTAATGAGATGATAACATTGTCCAATACTCCTTCTGGCTTAATTTTAGATCTATCTGCTAATTCAAGCACAGTGGGAGTAGGGCGAAGATGAGATAACCGAAGTTGAACCATGGTTTTCTTAGTCATGACATTAATGGCTGCCCCCAGGTCTATAAGAACATTAGAGACAAGGACATTACCAATCTAAACTAAGACAACTGGGTTTCTAGGATCAGTATATTTTTCCACAGACACACATCTCGTCATCAACTCTGCTGCCCTACCAACAAATTGAATGGTTTGGGGTTCAAATCTCTTCCTCCCGGGTTTCTTGAGACAAAGCTCCCTAATAATATTGGTACAAATGGGGATCTCTTTGATGGCTTGAAGCAAGGTTTTCTTAATGAAAAGATTTTGAAGCTCAGATGCCAAACTAGTCTCAGAAATAGGCTCACTCCTTTCCATTACTAGCCTCTCTGGGAAGGGAGGCTGGTTAGAAGAAGATGGAAAGGATCCAAAGGGTTAGGGTTGCTTAGTGACAGATTTCAAAGAATTTTTAAGAGTTTCCTCTTCTCCTTTCTCTTCAATGATCACCATAGGTTGCTTTTGATTTTCTGATGTTACAGTCCTTCCCGATCTTAATTGAATATCATGAAACCCAATTGGAATAGACTAGTATTCGAATGATAAAGGTGGGTTTGTTACATAGATCATTTTCACTACTTTATTATTATTATGATTGGGCATAGGTTGAGCAGGCAACTGAGGAGGTCGAAAGGGTGGAGGTAAAGGCAATGGTGGAGTGGACTGACTCAGAGGTTGAGACATTGAATAAGGTGCATGTGTAGATGGATATGACTGCATAGGTGGCTGGTAGGAATATGGAGAATGAGTTGGCCCTCTCCAAACTTGTTGCCATGGTTGAGAAGGTTGCCCATGCTGATATTGATTCCCATACTGCCACTGCTGATGAGAGTTAGGATAAGAATATGTATGTGAATTATAACCAAAATAGTGTGGAGAAAATTCAGAATCCATACCTGTACCTACCTGAGGCCAATTCCTTCTTGCTTCCATAGCATTCAAGTATTCAGATTCAGGTTGTCCCCCTGTAAATACAACTTTAATTCCTGGTATAAAGGGACATTTTCTTGTGATATGATCTTCTGCACAAATAGCACACTTATTAGTTTTTTTCAAATTAAGAGGACACTCTTTAGGAGGATGCTTGTCTCTACATTTGGGACAGAAAATACATAATGACTCTTGTTCCTTCATGAGTTTCTACTGAAATTTTAAGGAGTCTAACTGTTTGGTAACAATGTTCATTATATCAATCTTCATTTTTTCCATTTTATTTTCTTGTCCAATAATCATAGCATCAGTAGATTCAGTTTTTCTATTTCTATTTCGAGTTTCTCTACTGGATCTATACTGGTTTCTTGAAAATTCCCTGCATAATTCACAAATTTGGTCAAAATTTTGCTGAGAAATATCACCTTGTCCTAACAAATTCAAATTATTTCTAGCATTATCAATAAGTCCTCTTAAGAACAATGTTCGAATAGTGTTGGGATCAAGCTTAAGTTTTGACCCTTGTAAAATATACAGAAAATTTTCCAGATAATCTTCAAGAATTTCATCATCATCTTGTATGATTGTAAAAATTTCATCCTGCATGTCCTGAGTTTTGCAATATTCTTGATATTTAGACAAAAGCACTCTCTTCATCTGATCCCAAGAGGTTATAGTGTTTCCTCCTAACCCCATAAACCAGTGTAGAGCTGAGTCCTTGAGGGTAACAGGAAATACTCTTAACTTCTGAGCATCAGTTGCATAATCATAAATTCTACACAGAATATCAAACTCAAATAAAAAAGAGTCAGGACCTTCATGAACTTTACCATGGAAATGAGGCAGAGCTGATGGCGGAATATTTTTCATTTGTGCCACAGTATCAGGATCCATAATTGGAAACACAAAAGTGGATTGTTATTCACTTACCTGGTTGTCACCAGTCCCTTCCAAATGATCTTCTCGGTCCACCATTGTTCCCCTTTTTACTTGTACCGCTCTCCACAGGTTGACCCACACCCGAGCTGTTATCACCAAAATCCAGGTGGATTGTTCCTGCGTGATGGGTTTGAATTGGATTGGGCTTCCTGCTTACAGAAGGAGACCCAATATGAAAATTATTTTCAGAATTATTTCAGCCCTTAGTGGGCTTCGAACCCTTACCTTTCCTAGGAATTCATTTCAAAAGGAAAGAAAAAATAAAAATAACAAACAACTTCTAAAAAATGTTGTCGGAAAACAATTAACACCAGTAAAATTCCTTCAAAGAAACAACACTGCAAAAATAAAGAAAAATTACCTCTATTGTATAATCAGAAAATTCTTACCAAATCAAATCGCCTCCCCGGCAACAACGCCAAAATGTTGGGTGTAGGAATTACTCTTAAGCAAACTCCTCAACACTTAATTTGTCAACCCGGGGGATTCGTAAACTTAGAGATGAAGCACAGGCAATGCCAAAGATGGTGTGAATCTTCTTAATATAAATCCATACTTTCTTTAAAGGAAAGATTACAAAATCAAATAAAAAAATAAAAAGGCAACTTGAACCATCAAAAATAATCTAAGACTTGAATGAGGAAGTATGCATTTGCACGAGAGAATTAAAGATAAAAGGAAATCACTCCCACTAATGGTTGTTTAATCTACTGAGTTTGTGTTTTCCTTTAGCAGAGAAACTTTAGCAGTCTCGTTAGATGGGCCCTTAAACCTGCTTCCTTAGAGATTTCCTTCTTGCATTAATCTATCTTGCACTAGTGCAGGATCAGAGATTTATGTACAAGGTATAAATAGTGTCTTTACTGAAGGATTTTTTACTTCATGCAAGGGCTCAAACTTTTCAAGGTTTAGAGCACTCAGATCTTGTGGCAAGAAACTAGTTCTTGCACCGAATCATAGCTTCTTTCACTTAGCATTTAATCCTTAAAATGGGTGTTCAACTATCGCAAGCGCTAGTTTTCTATCGAATCAAATTGCACATATAAAAGTGAATGTTTCTGATCTTAACAAAATGCAGAAATAATGAAACAATAATTTATCCTGTCATAAGAATTTAAAGAAAGAAAGAATATTGCCGAAGGTAGACTAAGAAATATTGCTGCATCACACCAACGTGCACTTGTGTAGGTTCATTTCTCCTGCTTGGACCAGGCGGAAAAACCAATTAAACAGAATTTTAGGAAAAAAAAATATCACACCAACGTGCAATGGTGTAGGTTTATTTCTCCTACTTGGACCAGGTGGAAAAACCAATTAAACATAATTGCAGGAAAAGGAAATATCACACCAACGTGCATTGGTGCAGGTTTGTTTCTCTTGCTTGTACCAGGCGGATGAAAACCAATCTGAAATCAAGTGCACGAACGTAAATTGCAAGGAAAGAAAATGTATCTACTTCACACGATGGATCCGTTTTCACTTAGACAGGAATACATGTATTGAAAGTTAAATCACACTTTGATAATATAAACACAAATTACAAGAAACAGAAAATAGGGTAAATGTGTTGGGTTGGCTGGGCCCTAGCCAACCAGCGCGTTTCCCTTTTAAGTTAAAATGCTGCTCAGTAAATTGATTGATTCATCAGCTTAAAGACAAAAACAAAATTTTTGAAACATGAGGCGGAGCTCCCTTTTTATTAATTCATTGAGGCGAATACATGTGTAATACAATGTCCAGCCCAGATTCGGGCGATAACAAAACCACCTATTACCGCCTATCAAACATCGCTCTAAAAACTCTGCTAAAAAATTCCTCCTAAGTCCTATTTACATTTTACATTATATAGGCCCTTGGCCAAAGGCAAAAATAGGTCCTTTAACTGATTACATAACAAAATGCAGAATTTAGTTTCGGCCTTCAAAATAAGATGGTTTTGCAAAACTGGCCGTAGCTAACCAGCTTTCGCCCTTCACGGGTTGGTCTCGGCTGGCTTTGAATCACTCTGTTGTCATGGCTGAAGTGGCTCAAGACGAGGTAGTGATCGAGGAGGTTCGGATCTACCGCGAAGATCTGTTGTGCTGGAAATGGTGCAAGATCTGATCCTGCACTAAGATCAGCGGTCACGGTAAGCACTCTAACTATCAAATAACCATTGGAGATATCGATAAGTTACAAAAGTGATTTAAAAGTAAGAAATCATGTAATAAATATTTAATTAATGCTAAATTGAATTGAAACATGAAGAATAAAGGTTTATACGAAATATGTCACCATGCTTGGACTGGTGCAAGATGAGGGTGCATAAAAGGGTGAAACAGAGGTAAATGGTTATGATTTAGGAAGGGGAAAACGGTAAAAATAGAGAAAATCAGGGGGCTAACAATATCCACAGTTTCAAAGTGACTTAAATGATTTCTAGAAGGAGTTTGATCAACAACTTTAAGGAGACAAAGAAGTGATGTTCATTGATCATTGTTGGACACCTAATCCTCCTAGGGTTAGTGTGGAAGGAGAATGGTGAAAGGGGAGTCCAAATGACCTTGGAATGTGGAATCAAAGAGTCACACCTAATGTACTATAAATGTATGTCATTGTGAATAATATCGAAAATAGCGCTTATATTTCCTATGTTTTCTATTCCTGCCTAGTCTATTGTTGAGTTTAACATTCCTGAGTTTAACATGATATCAGAGCGCAGTCCTTGACATTTTAAGATTCTGCCATCCCCTATTTTTAGCAATTTTTTTCTAGTAACTCCTATTTTCCTCTACAAATATAGTATTTTTCCCTTGGGATTCATATCCTCCCTTGGCGCAGGTTTCGTAGACTGCGAAAAACACAATAACTCTTTGGTGCATGGCCTAGTGGTATTTCTTTATGGTGAATAGAGAATTATACATAAACATTCTACAGGATTAATAGTCTACCTTTGTCTACGTGCTTCCTCTCTTCAAAATATCGTTGTAGCTTTGTCAGTCTCAACCTGCAATGGTGTGGATACTAGCCCTGAAAAAGTGGCTCAAATTCTAGGATCGCATGCTTAGAACTAGGAAATATAGACTGCAATCGCTTGGAGGTTGGGTTATCCATACAATTGGAGGGTCACATCCAATAGCTTGCCTTATTATGTAAGGGACTGGGAGTCTATATCACTAAAAGGGAACAATAGCTCAAGTTTTGGGCCACCTGGAGTGGTTGTTTGGCTCCTAGGGGTCCTGTAGCTACTAAGGAAGGTCAGTAAATTTATGGTTAGTTAATTCCACTTCCTTAACTATACATAGGAGGTTGAGTCATGTTATATTAGTTCCTCCTCTCATGTTTACCATGGAAGACCCATGAAAGTGGGTAAATGTGGGGGGGGAGGGGGGGGTGCTTACACTCACGTTGTCTATTTAGAATTATATTATTCACATTACATTTTTTTCTTGATTTTATTTATTTTTCCTCTGGATCTTCACGATGCCCTCATGGGAATGTTTGTTTCCCCTTCCCTTAAAATTATGGAATTAGGGAATGAGCATCTCCTTTTCTCTATCGTTGCTTGCCAGTTGTTTGGTGGTTAGTGTTGTTGGGTAAATTATAGGTATAATTTCCAAAAATTGAATTATCGACTGGGGGCTTGTAGACTTTTTGATATGCAAGAAAATTATATGTAGGACTATGACCTAGTCTAATATGACAATAAATGAATCTAAGAAATTTGTACTAATTGGGGTATGGGTGAATGTGGTAATATATAAAATTTCACTCATGAATCTTGTTAATCACATAAGTATGGATGAATGTGGTAATATACATGGTAAACATATACAAGGATAAGATAAAAGGAGAACAATTTATATTGTAAACGATGTTAATATTGCGACCTATAAAGCTTTAAGTTACACCATCCAATACCACTCAGAGCTCTCTGTCAGATTGTGAATCCCTTTGTCCCACTCTTTAGTCCAACCAAATAAAAAATTTATTTATATTTACAATCATTATTTATCATTACAAAATCAAGGGCTAACATAGGTGGCATTAGAAAAATTCTACATAAATAGGTGTCTTTCGCATTCCAATATGAGGGTGATGTACAATTTTAGAAGGTATAATGGTTAAGAAAATGTGTTTCCTCATTAGAGATCACATGTTCAAATCTAAAAGGGAGTATAGTGTGTACACCTCTCTAAACTAGACTTTGAATAGGTGATTTCCACAGTCCAATAAGAATGTGATGTGTAATTCCATTGGTGTCTAAAATGGAGTTGACATAATAAATTTAAAAGTATAGATATACATAAATATTCCAATATTAATCGTAAATAAAACAAGTGTACTAAGGAGCAATAATATATTTTTTTAAGAATACTACGATGTTTCAAAAAATATTTATTCTATAAATATGAAAAAGTAAAATTACTATTTTTTAAACTTATTGGTCTCATAAAAATATTGGATTCCTCAAGGATGCATTAAAATTGTTTGTATTTTATTGGTTAATTGTAGTTTAAGGGTTGTCCTAGTTCCAATTTCACTAGTTCACACACACAATCATGTTTAATAAGATTAAATTTGGTTGATGAAATTTTCAAAAAGCTAAAGAATTCTTTGATTTACTTTAAAATTTTATTTATATATTTGAATATTTTTAATAAATCCAATCATAAGTCATTCTAATTTTTTATGAGCTTTAAGGTTTAGAAGTTGGTATTGTAGCAAATATTTTTAAATTATGATTAAATATGGGTGTATATGGGATATCTATAATAATAAATAAATAGAGAAATTTTAGGTGAATTATTGGATGTTTTGGCCCTTTTATAGCAACATTTCTCAATCAATTTCGTCTTATATCTAGCAAGGAATTGTAATCAAAATAACATAAAATATATTTTCTTATTCCATTGGAAATATCAACAAGTATATTTGATCAACCAACTTAATAATTTATTGAGTACTTAATAATGCAATTGATTTTTATTATATTAAAAATAATTTTTTAAAAATATCATAAAAGAGATAGGATTCATTTGTAAAAAAAAATTTCTATATGATTACTAATTTTATAATTCATATAATTCCATTTATTTTGATCATAAAAATATTTTAGATATATTACTCTTTTTTTATATATAGTAATAATTAATTATGAAAATTTTAACTTTTAATACTATTTTAAATAATTAATTTTTATGAAACCATTTTTGATATTTCATCCGGATTTATGCAGGAACGCAATAGAATATAGAAATAACCATAAACATAGAGATGCAGCAGAAATAATGCGTCATTTCATTAATATCAAATAACAGAAATATGCTTATAGACATAATGGAAATAAAATAGCTAGGGTGCTGGTAGCGAATCTTTGAGAAGAGATGTGGTGGCTATAGACCTATGACTGTGTTACAATGAGGCTCGAGGGCCTATTTATTATTTAGAAATAATGGAAAAACTGAAATGTCTAAACACCTAACTCTAGGAGATGAAGCGCCAAAACTGTGGGCCTTGTTTGGGAAAATTGTTGTTTCAACTTCCCAGGGATGTAACTTTGGCATCCAATCTCCGTTTCACGTGCTCAATAGCTCGTTAGAAATATCTATTCGAGGACTAAAATTTTTGAGTGAGAAACATCAGTCATAGACTAATTTTTCTCCCCGTTTTTTAAAAAGCGTCGTTTAGGGCCTCAAAACTGCTCTCTGGAAGTTCAGGACCCGAAAAATTGCTATAAATAGTAAGTTGTGCTGCAAATTAAAAACTGAATGAACTGATGGTGGGGGTTCAAATGGAATAGGTGGGTGGCCACCAATATCTGCCTGGATCATTAAGGCCCCAAAATGGCTTCGGGAGTGCAGGACCCAAAAACCTGCTAAAAATAGTAAGTGGTGCTGAATGTGAAACGCTGCAAGAATTGATGGTGTGGGTCCAAATCGATTAGGTGGGTGGCCACCGATATCCACCTGGATCATTCCTCCCTCCTTAGGAAGCAATGGTCCCCATTGCGTTGAGATCCTCCCTGAGATGAAGCAAATTCTGTTGAACTGGGTATCATGGACCCGTGGGTAGACATGCTGGATGCATTTAGTAAATTTGGTTTCTTTATCAACTTTAGATAGTACATGTGTGGATTTTGTATGTGTATTTTCAGGAGGTATGCCAACATCAGGCGGCAGTGCGTTGGGTGTCAAATCAATGGAGTGCTTGTCCTGACAGTGTAGAGGAACCTTTATGAGTGAGGAGAAAATGTCCTTGCATTCCTCCATGAATTTTTCCATCTACTAAAGCCGTGTAGGGGAGCCCTATTTCGAGGTTGTGGCCACAATATTCTTCTTTCCCTATGAGCGAGTTGTAAGGAAAATGAATTTCCTGGTTTGGAAAACAATCTTACTGCTTCTTTTTGTAGTAGTCAAAGAGATGACAGGAAGCGGTACTACCTCCGGTATCCTGTACAAGTTATTTCCCAAAGTAATAATAACAACATGAGGCCTAGACTCATACACAACATGTTGCCTCCACAAGTATGGTTGGCCCAATAATATATCAACTGCATCAAGAGGAGCAACATCACATAATACCTCATCCGTGAATGTCTAGATGTTGTACGGAAGGTGACACTGTTGGTGGATGAAAATATGTATCCCTGGGTGAAGCCACCCAATGGTATATGGCTTTGGGTATGCTATTGTCAGTAGGCTGAGCCGCTTCACAACCTCAGCTAAAATGAGGTTCTTTTGGGTTCCGCTATCGACAAGAAATTGCAGCGGAGAACCCTTCACCCACATTTGCGAATGGAAGAGGTGCTCCCCCTCCTTTCGATCCTCTCGGTCCTCCCTCTGGATCTTTGTGGTGGCAATAATGGCACAGGGATCCGCATCAATGATCTGCTTCCCTTTTTCATTTCCTTTGTCTTGTTCTGACTCAGGATCATAAAATGCATCTGATTCGGGTTCCTTTAGTTCGGCCACCAATGACTGTTTGGCCTGACACTCATTTGTGCTGTGAGTGGGGCTATTATGAAATTCACACCACTTCCCTATGTCCTTCTTTTGATTTGTGGTGTTGTTCTGAGTTGCACCGCTTTGGCCTTGCCCTTTGTTCTTTGATTCAGGGACACCTTTCAGATTCGCAGATCCAAAGTCTCGCTTCTTCTACTTAAATTTCTACTCGATCTTGGCAGCATAGCGATATGTCCTGCCAATCGATGTAATGTTGAGGAACTCCATTTCCTCCTGAATGTGTTTGTGTATAAAACCGCGGTACTTGAGAACCAAATGTCTCTCTAAATATTTAATACCCAACTTTGTGCATAGGGTATGGAACAAATTCGTCAGTTCGTGCACATCTTGATCCCTCTGTTGCCGTAGTGTGGTCCATTGGATGTATTTGTCCTCATAGCTCCCCACGGGGTAATATTGTTCCTTGATGCCGTCTCGGAACTAATTCCAAGTGGGTGTGGTTGAGAATAGAGAGGGTTCACCTTCGTCCTCTTGCTCATGGTAGGTTTCCCACCAGTCTTTGACATGGGGGGTGGCTTTGAGGAGTGTAAAAATAATATTTTCTTGGTCAGAGAAATCATGGATTGATAAATACCCTTCCAGAAAATTCAACCATCTATCTACAGCATTTGCATCTATTTGGCCTTCAAATACAGGAATATCAAAGTTTACCTGTACCTTGAAGGGAGTGGCGCCTCCAAAGTGGCTTTTGGATGTAGATGCACCATAGGTGGGCATTCGTTGAAGGATCTGAGCAAAGTTATCTATCATTGCATTCCTTTGTTTCTCGAGGGCCTCCTCAAGCAATATTTTGATAGGATCTCCTGCTCCCTCGTCTTTCTTTTCTTCTGCGATAGGAGGTTGTCAGGGTTTGTGAGGCTGATCTTGCAAGGGTTCAACCAAATCGAGCCCTAACTCCTTATACCCTGACCGCGTTGGGGACATGCAAAGAAAAACAAAGAAAGAGCAGACCGCTCTAAGACCACTAATCCGGATTTATGCAGGAATGCAACAGAATATAGAAATAACCATAAACATAGAGATGTAGTGGAAATAATGCGTCATTTCATTAATATCAAATAACAGAAATATGCTTACAAACATCATGGAAATAAAATAGCTAGGGTGCTGGTAGCGAATCTCTAAGAAGAGATGTGGTGGCTACAGATCTCTGAATGTGTTACAATGAGGCTTGATGGAATATTTATTAGTGAGAAACAATGGAAAAATTGAAACGTCTAAAAACATAACTCTAGGAGATGAAGCGCCAAAACTATGGGCCCCGTTTGGGTAAATTGGTGTTCAACTTCCCAGGGACGTAACTTTGGCATCTGATCTCCGTTTGACGTGCTCAATAGCTCGTTAGAAAGATCTATCCAAGGAATACAGCTTTTGATTGAGAAATATCAATTTGAGACCCATGTGGCTCCCCATTTTCCCAAAAAGCGTCCTTTAGGGCCTCAAAATGGCTCCAGAAGTTCAGGACCCGAAAAAATGCTATAAATAGTAAGTTGTGCTGCAACTTAAAAACTGAACGAACTGATGGTGGGGGTTCAAATGGAATAGGTGGGTGGCCACCAATATCCACCTGGATCATTAAGGCCCCAAAACGAGTCCGGTAGTGTAGGACCCGAAAACCTACTAAAAATAGTAAGTGGTGCTAAATGTGAAAAGCTGCAAGAATTGATGGTGTGGGTTAAAATGGATTAGGTACGTGGCCAACGATATCCACCTGGATCATTACTCCCTCCTTAGGAATCAATGGTCCCCATTGCATTGAGATCCTCCCTAAGATGAAGCAAATTCTATTGAATTGGCTATCATGGACCTATGGGCAGACATGCTGGATGCGTTTAGTAAATTTGGTTTCTTTATCAGCTTCAGATAGTACATGTGTGGATTCTGTATGTGTATTTGCAGGAGGTATGCCAACATCAGGTGGCAATGTGTTGACGGTCAAATCAATGGAGTGCTTTTCCTGATAGTGTAGAGGAACCTCTGTGAGTGAGGAGAAAATGTCCCCGTATTCCTCCATGAATTTGTCCATCTACTGCATCCATGTACGAGAGCCTTGTTTCGAGGTTGTGGCCACAATATTATTCTTTCCCTATGAGTGAGTTGTAAGGAAAATAAATTTCCTGGTTTGGGAAACAATCTTACTGCATTGTTTTGCAGTAGTCAAAGAGATAACAGGAGGCGATACTGCCTTCGGTATCCTATACAAGTTATTTCCCAAAGTAATAATAACATCAAGAGGCCTAGACTCATACACAACATGTCACCTCCACAAGTATGGTAGGCCCAATAATACATCAGCTAAAGAAAGAGGAGCAACATCACATAATACCTCATCTGTGAATGGCTTGATGCTGTACAGAAGGCGACACTGTTGGCGGATGCAAATATCTCTCCCTGGGTGAAGCCACTCAATGGTATATGGCTGCGAGTGTGCTATGGTTGGTAGGCCGAGCTGATTCATGACCTCTATTGAAATGAGGTTCTTTTGGCTTCCGCTATCGACAAGAAATTGCGGCGGAGAACCCTTCACCCACATTTGCGAATGGAAGAGGCGCTCCCCTTCCTCTGGATCCTCTCGGTCCTCCCTCTGGATCTTAGTGGTGGGAACAATGGCACTGGGATCCGCATCAATGATCTTCTTCCCTTTAGTAAATTCAGTTTCTTTATCAACTTCAGATAGTACATGTGTGGATTCTATATGTGTATTTGCAAGAGGTATGCCAACATCAGGCAGCAGTGCGTTGGGGGTCAAATCAATGGAGTGCTTGTCCTGATAGTGTATAGGAACCTCTGTGAGTGAGGAGAAAATGTCCTCGTATTCCTCCATGAATTTTTTCATCTGCTGAGCTGTGTAGGGGAGCCCTGTTTCGAGATTTTGGCCACAATATTCTTCTTTCCCTGTGAGCGAGTTGTAAGGAAAATTAATTTCTTGGTTTGGGAAACAATCTTACTGCATTGTTTTGCAGTAGTCAAAGAGATAACAGGAGGTGATACCGCCTTCGGTATCCTATACAAGTTATTTCCCAAAGTAATAATAACATCACGAGGCCTAGACTCATACACAGCATGTCACCTCCACAAGTATGGTTGCCCCAATAATACATTAGCTACATCAAGAGGAGAAACATTGCATAATACCTCATTCGTGAATGGCTTGATGCTGTACGGAAGGCGGCACTATTGGCGGATGCAGATATCTCTCCCTGGGTAAAGCCACCCGATGTATATGGTTGCGGGTGTGCTATGGTCGGTAGGCCAAGCGACTTCACGACCTTTGCTGAAATGAGGTTCTTTTGGCTTCCGCTGTCAACAAGAAATTGCAGCTTAGAACTCTTCACCCACATTTGCGAATGGAAGAGGCGACCCCCCTCCTCTGGATCCTCTTGGTCCTCCCTCTAAATCTTGGTGGTGTAAAAAATGTCACTGGGATCCGCATCAATGATCTGCTTCCCTTTTTCATTGCCTTTGTCTGGTTTTGACTCGGGATCAGAAAATGCATCTGATTCAGGTGCCTTTAGTTCGGCCACCAATGACTGTTTGGCCCGACACTTGTTTGTGCTGTGAGTGGGGTTGTTATGAAATTCACATCACTTCCCTGTGTCCTTCTTTTGATTTGTGGTGTTGTTCTAAGTCACATCGCTTTGGAATTGCCCCTTGTTCTTCAGTTCGGGGACACCTTTCAAATTCGCAGATCCAAAGTCTCGCTTCTTCTACTTAAATTTCTTCTCAATCTTGGCGGCATAGTGATATGCCGTGTTAAGCGATGTAATGTCAAGGAACTCCATTTCCTCTTGAATGTGTTTGTGTAGACAACCGCGGTACTTGAGCACCAAATGTCTTTCTAAATCTCTAATACCCAACTTTGTGCACAGGGTATGGAACAGATTCATCAATTCGTGCACATCTTGATCCCTTTGTTGCCGCAGCGTGGTCCATTGGATGTATTTGTCCTCATAGCTCTCCACAGGGTAATACTGTTCCTTGATGCCGTCTTGGAATGAATTCCAAGTGGGTGTGGTCGAGAACAGAGAGGGTTCGCCTTCGTCATCTTGCTCACGGTAGGTTTCCCACCAGTCTTTGACATGGGGGTGGCTTTGAGGAGTGCAAAAGTAATCTTTTCTCGGTCAGAGAAATCATGGACCGAGAAATACCCTTCCAGCAAATTAAACCATCTATCTACGACATCTGCATCTATTTGGCCTTCAAATATAGGAATATCAAAGTTTTCCTGTACCTTGAAGGGAGTGGCGCTTCCAGAGTGGTTGTTCGATGCAGATGCATTGTAGGTGGGCAGTCGTTGAAGGATCTGAGCAAAGTTATCCATCATCGCGTTCCTTTGTTTCTCGAGGGCCTCCTCAAGCAATATTTTTATAGGATCTCCTGCTCCCTTGTCTTTCTTTTCTTCCGCCATGGGAGTTCATCGGGGTTTGCAGGCTGATCTTGCAAGGGTTCAACCAGATCGAGCCCTAACTCCTTATACCCTGACCGTGTTGGGGACATGCAAAGAAAAAAAAAGAAAGAGCAGACTGCTCTGATACCACTGATCTGGATTTATGCAGGAACGCAAAAGAATATAGAAATAACCATAAACATAGGGATTCATTGAAAATAATGCGTCATTTCATTAATATCAAATAACATAAATATGCTTACAGACATAATGGAAATAAAATAGCTAAGGTGCTGGTAGCGAATCGCTGAGAAGAGATGTGGTGGCTACAGACCTCTGACTATGTTACAATGAGGCTCGAGGGCCTATTTATTATTGAGAAACAATTTAAAAACTGAAACGTCTAAAAACCTAACTCTAGGAGATGAAGCGCCAAAATTGTGGGCCCCGTTTAGGTAAATTGGTGTTTCAACTTCCCAGGGACGTAACTTTGGCATCCGATCTTCGTTTGATGCGCTCAATAGCTCGTTAGAAATATCTATCCGAGGAGTACAACTTTTGAGTGAGAAACATTGGTCTATGGCCCATGCTTCTCCCTGTTTTCCCAAAAATCACCGTTTAGGGCCTCAAAACAGCTCTGGAAGTTCAGGACCCGAAAAACTGCTATAAATAGTAAGTTGTACAGCAACTTAAAAACTGAACGAACTGATGGTGGGTGTTCAAATGGAATAGGTGGGTGGCCACAAATATCCACCTGGATCATTAAGGCCCCAAAACAACTGTGGGAGTGCAGGACCCGAAAACCTGCTAAAAATAGTAAGTGGTGCTGAATGTGAAAAGATGCAAGAATTGATGGTGTGGGTCAAAATGGATTAGGTGGGTGGCCATCGATATCCACCTGGTTAAATATTATTATAAAAAATAATTAATTATTTATGAAACTATCTTTTGATATTAGTATAAAAAATAATTAATTATAAAATTAAAACATAATTGTATATTGTTAAGAAACCAACTCTCAAAATAGAAGAAAAAATAGATCAACGACCTAGAAATCAGCCTCTTAGAAGGGGAAACCTCCTTTACATTAAATAAATGAACAATTCTTGGATGATACAAATGAAAAAACCTCCTTTCTATATATAGGAGTCCAATGGGTCACAGTATAATCTTAGCCAACATGCGACTCTCCTTCAAAACAGTGTTTTTTCCTCAATGCCTGAGTAGTTATGAATGCTTCTGTATAAAATTATCATCCTCCCCTGTCAAATATTCAGTAGTTAAGTTCTTCCACTTTATGAGATACTCTAAAATTGATCGATTTCGTAGCTATCGAGTTCTTGTTTCTATAACTACTTCAGGTTCCAATATGATTTTTCCTTATTCATCAAGTTCTAGAAATATTGTTTGAACAGGGAGCTTGTCAACTATAACCTTCTTTAAGCATGAAACATGAAAAACTGGGTGTAATCGGGAAGATTCAAGAAGCTCCAATTTGTATGTTATAGTACAAAATATTTTGCAACACCTCGTAAGGACCATAATAATTTGGTGATAATTTATTATCCTTCTTATCTTGCTTGAGGGACATTTTTTTGTATGGTTATAGTCGTAAAAATACGTAGTCACCTACATCAAAACTTCTTTCGTTGTGATGTTGATCTTCCTGATGTTTCATTTGATTTTGTACCAAAGTGAGGTTATCCTTTAAGAGTTGGTGAACTTGTTGTTGATGCTCGATGTGATCTTCCACTGCTTGAACCTTAGAATTTTCTCTTAAATATGATGTGATGGATGGTGGATGATATCCAAAAATTTCCATAAATGGGGTCATTTTTTTTGCAGTATGGAAGGAAGTGTTATACCACCATTAAACTAGAGGAAACCACTTGACCCACTGTTTCTTCTTATCTTATACAAATCAACAAATATATCCTTCCAAGCATTTTTTCACTATCTTAGTTTTCCCATCATATTGAGGATGATATGATGAGCTATGACCTAATTGAGTACCCAAACAAGAGAATAATCTATCCAAAAATTTCCTGAAAAAATTTTGATCATCGGTTATGATGATCTTTCGGTTTCCATGTAGCTTTTGAAATGTTTCCAAAAGATTATTAGCAACTGTATTGTCTTTAAATGGATGAGATAATGCAGAAAGGTGTGCATACTTGGTAATTCTATTAGCTACCACCATGATGACAGTCTTTTCTTCAGAATTGGGTAAACCTATGATAAAATCCAGAGAAACCTCCTCCCAACGTTGATTTAGAATGGATAAAGGTTGTAACAGACCTGGGGTCTTAATTGTCTCAACTTTATTTTGTTAGCAAACCAAACATTCTGCCACAAACTTTTGAATATCAGATTTAAGGCCATCCCAAAAAAATTCCTTCTTAACCCTGTGGTAAGTTTTTAAAAATCATGAGTGCCCTCCTAGGGGAGAGGTGTGAAATTCCAAAGAATCTTTTGTTTGATTTGGGAATTATTACAAAGTTATAAGTGAGCTTTGTACCATAATGAATCATTTTTCTAGCTAAATGTTTCAAATGTACTAGGATATTGATGCAAATTTTTAATGAGTGTCCACACCTCTTCATCATTCTTCCATTCATCCCTTGCTTTGATTATCCACTCAGGTTGGATAATATAAATGGCACAAAGAAATGCTTCCACATCCTCATTCTTTCTTTAGAGTGCATATGAAACAACATTTTTCTTCCATTTTTTGTAGATGATTTCAAAGTCATAACCTGACATATTTGTGACCCATTTTTTTCATTCTTCTGAAGCTAATATTTGTTCCAAAAATTATTTAAGACTACCATTATTTGTTTTTACCTTGAAGTGTCTTACCATTAGGTAAGGTCGGCATTGCTTTAGTGCATGTAGTATTGCCAAAATTTCCTTCTCATAAATAGTTTTTTGTAAATACTTTCCTTTGATTGGATGACTTTAAAAAGAAATAGGTCTTCCTTCTTGCATTAAAATCGCACCAATTCCATTTCCTAAGGCATTACATTCCATAATACAATTTTTTGTGAAGTGTGGAGTAGGTAAGACTAATGCTTGGTACATTGCCTCTTTAAGATGTTCAGAGGCCTAAGTTGCTTCAAGAGTCCAAGAAAATGCATCTTTCTTCAGTAATGATGTTATAGGTGCTGATATTCTCCCATAATTATTATTGAACTTGTGATAATACCTCGTTAACCCTAGAAATCCTCGAATATGCTTTATGGTTGTGGGGATTTTCCATTCCTTAATGGATTTAATTTTCTTAGGGTCTACCTTAACACCCTCATGAGATGCAATATGACCCAAACATTCCACCTCTTGTACTCCAAATAAACATTTGGAGGTTTTTGCATATAATTTTTTCTCCTCCAATAGTCTGAGCACCCTATCAACATGTTGAACTTATACTTCCATGACTTACTATAGATTAGTATATCCTCAAAAAATAATAACACAAATTTTCTAAGGAAGGGTTTGAAAATGAAATTCATCAAACTTTGAAATATGGAAGGTGCATTAGTAAGGCCAAAATGCATGACCAAAAATTCATAATGACCCTTATGAGTCCTAAATGTTGTTTTTGAAATTCTTTCAGTCCTCACTTGAATTTGATGATATCCAGAACAAAGAACCAACTTGGTGAAATAAATTTCTTCATGTAATTCATCCAATAATTCATTAATGACGGGGATGGGAAATTTATCTTTAATAGTGATCTTGTTGAGCTCCCTATAATCCAGACATAGACACCATGATCCATCCTTCGTGTGCACCAATCCTACTAGAGCAGAGAAAGAAATTTGACTAGGTTGAATTGTACCAACCTCTATCACTTCTACAACCATGTGTTCAATCTCACTCTTTTTAGCATAAGGATATCTGTAAGACCTAATGTTTGGAGGAATAATTCCTGGAAGAAAATTAATAGCTTTATCATGATCACGGATAAGTGGGAGACCTTTGAGAGTCTCAAACACCTTGGAATTATTGTCCAATACATTCTAGAGATAGGGAGAAATAGATAATTTTGATGTTTGAACCTCTAGTGAGCATAATTGTGAAATTATTCTTTGTTGTTATTTCTTCAGAAGATTTGTCATGACATTAGAGATGGTTATATTTCTTAGCTTCCTTGTGATATCTCATAATTCAACTTCCTTTCCTTCCAAAAAAAAATTCAAGAAAAGTCTTGAAAATTAAAATCAGTTGTCCCCAAAGATTTTAACAATTGTACTCCTAATACCACATAGGCACCACCCATTGGAATGGAAAGAATTTGAATATTCAATGCATATTCTCCCATGGTTAGCTTGATATTATGGCACTTTCTAGAGAAATTTATAGTTCCTCCATTTGCAACCATCACTTGACACTCTAGTGCTAGGTATATGAAGCAATTAAACTCCTTGGCTACCTTACAATGAATAAAATTATGGGTACTACCCAAATCAATCATCACTATTACATTTTTCTTCTTGATATTTCCTTCTATCTTGAGAGTTTGAGGAGTGGTAATTCCTACCAATGCATTATAGGATATGTTCGGATTCATTTCTTCTTCCTCTAGGGTTGGTTCCTTGTGTATATCCTCTTCTTTTGAAGTTTATTTTTCTTTTCTTCCTCCTCTTCACAATCTATGTAAAATAATTTCTTCTCAGCACACTTATGACCTTTAGTGTATTTTCTATCACAACTATATAAAATCACTTTTTCTCTTTTTTCTTCCATTTTTTGTGGTGTCAAAATTGTAGGTTGTGGAAGTCTAGGAGTAGCAACACTTCCATCTTTATAGTTGTGAGTGGTAGGCTTCCTTGTTGCCATAATTTTTCCTTCAATTTTTCTTTCCAACCTGAATGCCTTCTCCAATGAATCAGGTTCCCAAAGGCGAACCTCATGTTAGATGTTATTCTTTAAATTCCCTATGAATAAATCAATATTGTTCTCCTCTGGAATATCCCTTACCCTTATATTCGATTTTTGAAAGTCCTCAATGTGCTCCACCATTGAACCCTTTTGTTTGAGATTTATCAATTGGCTAAATAAGGTGCTACTCTTTGTATCCTCATAATGTGCTATCATTTTATTTGTAAATTGTGAAAATTTGAAGCTGGGTTACACTTTTTGCCCTTTTTTGAGAAAAAAATTTCGTTTTTTTCGGTTCTTCAACTTTCTGCAAACTATAACAATTTTTCTGTGTAGAATTTCATTTTGCAATAAAAATAAAAGTTGTGAGAAATTTTGTTGGCTTTCTATTACTTATTTTTTGAAATTTTTTAATGCAGATTTGATATGTCAAATTAGCGTTTCTTTGAGTGTGTGTTTCTTAACAATCAAAGGATTCATAAGAAGTCATGTTATGACGCAATGTTGTATTCATTGAAAATTTGTGTTTTTGAAAAAAAAAATGTGTTACAACAATCTAGACAGAGTCTACTTTGTTTTCGTCATATTTACAAAGCCAATGGATGCATATCATAATTACTAGAATTTTTTGAACTGGTCCAATACGAAAAACTGCGTATTTTTTATATGTTTCACATGGCAACAAATTTCTTAACATATATGTTATAAACTAAAAATCTAAAAGCTACCCATTAGAGTCAACGGACCAATGTAATGCCCCATAATTTTTTCAATTTTTTTTACAATGTATTTTGGGAGATACAAAATTTTGATTTCACTGAATCACAATGACCCTCAGAAATTGTTTGCACCCATTTTATTAGAAAAATAATTAAAATTAGTAAACATTTATGAAATTCCATAAAAGTTATATTTCCTGAAAGTAGATTCAATTTTGAAAATGCTTGTCTTGGTTCCGAAAGTTAATTAACAACCTTTCATGGAGTTTAATCGGTCCCAAGTTGCAGAAACATATTCAGAGCTTGGTTTTTGCATAACTGGTGACACATTAGTTCGGCCGAAATATGTTTTGCGCCGACGGCTCGTTAAGTCTAACGACTTAATAGTTCGGCCCAAATTTTAATCAAAAGTTCGGCTGAACTATTGTATAACTTTCCGTCGGCCGGAAAGTTTTGCGGAGCCCCTACTAAAACACATTTCGCGGCAATATAAATTGCCCCAAAATCATTCACAATTTTCGCACATTTCGCACATTTCATCTGATTTTACAAAGATCTTGGTTTGGGTTTAAAAAAATTTCTTCAAAGTTTGGATTTAAGAGCATTTCTTGGAAGCAAACTGATTTTACAAAGAATTGTTTTGGGTTTAAAGAATTTTTTTGGAAGACATTTCTTGGAGGCGGCCTGATTTTGGCAAAAATTGTTTTGAACTTAAAAAAATTTCTTGGACGTACATTCAAAAGACATTTCTTGGAGGTATGTACATGTTTTGAGTTGAAGTAAATCTTTTGAGCTTCATTTCATTTTTATAAGACATTTTTCTCTCGAATTTTTTAAAGTAAGTGTTTTGGATTGGAGTAAGTATTTTTTGCAAAAAATTTAAACTGAATTTTTTTAAATTAAATATTTTGTGATATTTTTTGTAATTGAGTTATTGTCTAATTTTTGAAGGAAATTTTTTGAACTTCATACCCTATTATCATGGGAAATCGAAGAACTTGTGCGAGAAAATATGATCGAAAAAGAGACCCTGAGGAACGTAGAGAAGAGACGAGACAATCTCGCAAAAGAAAGTTAGAAGCCCTCTCAAATATTGAAGAAGAAAATCAACCTCAAGCAGAAATTGAAGCAGGTATGTAAATGTAAATATTATGATATATTGATATATTTAAAATTTTCCTAATGTAAAATGTGAAGCTTAATTTTTATTTGATGAACTAATTTGAAAAATATTTTTTTTAATGTAAACAGACAGAGATATTCCTCAAAATATTGAAGAAGAAAATCAACCTCAAGCAGAAATTGAAGCAGGTATGTAAATGTTAATATTATGATCTATTGATATATTTAAAATTTTTCTAATGTAAAATGTGAAGCTTAATTTTTATTTGATGAACTAGTTTGAAAAATATTTTGTTTAATGTAAACAGACAGAGATATTTCTCAAAATATTGAAGAAGAAAATCAACCTCAAGCAGAAATTGAAGCAGGTATGTAAATGTAAATATTATGATCTATTGATATATTTAAATTTTTCCTAATGTAAAATGTGAAGCTTAATTTTTATTTGACGAAGTAATTTGAAAAATATTTGAAATTATAGATATATTTATTAATTTAGTTATTTATTGAATATGAACTATTATTTCGAATATGTACAGATGAAATCACTATCGATAATGAGATGTTGGAAAATGTTGACACTCACACATATGGAGATAAAAAACCTGACCATGTTCTACGATATCGTGTTAATTGCATTTTTGAAAAGTATTTATTAAATGAGCAGGTGATAGTTCAGGCTCAAATGTTGAAAGGTCTCCTATCATTAAGGAAATTAAAAGAAGCTACGACACTATTGGGTATTCGAAAATCAACCAAAGATAAAAAAGTGAAGGAAAATGTGATAAAAAATATGAGTAGTGCTATAAAGTAAATTAAGAGATCTAGAGAGAAAGATGTTTCAATTGTACGTAGAGGAATACAAATGGCAATGGTTTCATCAAGTACTCAAGAGAATTGTTTGGTAACATCTATGGCATGAGCACTGGGAACCTCGCGAAAATCTTTGCACAAACATCGGAAATTTCGGCTACAAATAGATGTAAATGATGAACTCGCTTGTTGGAGAGCTATTTGTACGCAACCATACAAAGATAGACTTGGAGAAAATGTTAAAAAAATAATATATGAATATTAGAAGAACAATTCATGTGTTTCACCAACTGCAAGGCATGTGATGCGAAGAAGAATAACACGAAATCAATATGAAGAACATGAAAAATATCTCTAGGAAACCACTCAGATAGAGTTATTCAACAAGTTTAAAGAAGAGAATCATCAAATTCATGTTTCACTCAGTGCTTTTTCTCAATAAAAACCATGGTATGTAAAACCTATCACTGTACACGACACTTGTTGTTGTCGTTATCATGTGGAATTTGAGTTATATTATGACACATTCCTTGATTTCGGTAGAACATTATGGAAGGATTCACCTCCTCCTTCCACTATCCATGATTTCATATCTCAAAATCTATGTGAAAGAGAAAGCGATGAACTATTTTACAAAAAGAAATGTGTTGGTGGTAAAAAATGCAATGATTGTAGAAATTTGACTAAATTTCAAAACAAATATCGTATTGATATAAATTATCAATCATGTCCAACATGAAAGTGAAATGGAAGAGATATGAATATATCGATACATCGATTCAAGGTGAAAATAGTGTTAAAAGAATTGAATTACCAGAAGACGAAATTTTCCTGATAGACTTTTTGAGAAATTTTGAGGCAGAAATTTACAAATACACCAAGCATTCCCATAAAGCTCGATGGAAAGACTTGAAATTCAAAAAATCTCATGAATTTTTTACACCAGGCACCATTTTGTCAGTGATTGATTTTGCAGAAAACTACACATTTGTTCCACAAAAAGAAATTCAGAGTGAATACTATCATTCTGATCAAGTCTCCATGTTCGTTCATATTCTATAAAGACATGCTGAACAAAATGTCGATCATATAGAAAGCAAGAGTGAAAATCGACATATCATTAAAGAATATCAGTTTTATATCAGTGACGATCGTACACATGATACATGTTTTGTACAACATTGTTTTGGAAAAATTTATGATTCATTGAAAAATCATGGAATAACATTCAATGAACATTGGATATGGTCAGACGGATGCGCAGGTCAATTCAAATCTGCACGATCATTCTTTTGGTTATGTTGTCTTCATAAGAAAACCTGCATTAAACATTGTTGCAATTTATTTGAGACTGGCCATGGAAAAGGAGAACATGACAGTGTAGGAGCATGCATAAAACGAGAACTTCGAAGATATCAAATGAACCACTCTGAAAACCGACTTGTGAATGCTGAAGAAGTTGTTCAATGGTGCATCACTGCTCTAAGCCATGAGAGAAACCCATCAAGAGAAGTGCGAAGGTACATTCAATTTAATTTATATTGGAAATCTAATTTTAAAAATTGTACATTTATCATGCAATGATTATCTTTGATTGCATTTTGATATCATATTTACAAATTCTTCTTCTAATTTTCCATATAAAGGTTTTTCTGGCATATTGGAATTGAAGACGTAGATAGATCAATTGGAAATGACGTTGAAACAATAAAAGGAACTCAAAAATTGCATTCAATTCAAACAAAGTCATCCAGAAATGTGTTTGCATTGGATAAAAGAAAATATTCTTGTTTTTGTGATGTTTCAATAGACAACACAAAATCCAATGATGTTTGTGAAAACAAAATGTATGTGAATGATTGGAAACATACAAAGCTAAATACAAAGGGAAAAATGTTTGTTGCAATGTTTGAAGAAATGCAATCAGAGGAAACTACAATATCATCCGATGGTGATAGAGTTTCTGATCTTTTTAGAGAAGGTAACATTTTAATTACTTTCTAATGATTTAAAAATCTAGAAATAAATTTAAATATGTATAATTTTGTTAAGTTTATTTTATTGTGCAGGAGATGTTTTTGTTGTAATTGGACCTATTTCCAACGATGAAAATGTGAAGTATTATTTGATGCGTTGCACTGAACGAAAAATGAAATTATAACAAAATTATAATGATCACGGATTTCAATATGACAGAGGGTCTATTATACTGAAAGGTTATTTTTTCAGACAAACTCATCAAAGTGGAGACTTTGTTTACTTTGAAGACTATGAACTTGATTCCATAAGTTGTCAATATAGTCACTTGGTGTGTGCAGCACGCATAAAGTTGATAGAAGTTCAATCAAAGAAAAAATCAAAAATTAAGAGATGGAAAATGTCAAAATCCGATCATGAACAGATTATTGAAGATGGAATTCCATTAGAATTTTTTTGAGTGAATTGTACAACAATTTATTCTCTTTGGATTAAATATGTTTTAGAACTTCCAGTGCTCAACTAAAAATTGAGTTGCTTATGTTATTTGTGCAAGTGTTTTCACATGTACAAATTGTTTTGGTACAAGCACGTGCTCTAGTATCAACTGAAAGTAGCTTTTCTATACATGTGCATTAATGAAAAATGTTATATGTATTGGATATATATATATATATATATATATATATATATATGTTCTAGAATGAAATTAATTGTTCTAGTTTTACTATGTGCATTGATGAAAAATTATTTACGTACTCAATATATATGTTCTAGAATGAAATTAACTGGAACTAGTTTTTCTATGTGCATTGATGAAAAAATAGTTGGATTTTCTGGTAAAAATTATGGACACAATGTAAATAAATCATCTGCAGTATAGTTTTGTACGAAAATTCCTTTTCTACAAGAGACTCGGAGCACTTCCCCGACTTTTGGTGGGATTTGACCCACATCTCTAATCCTGATTGAAAATCTAGTACAAAGTTTGCTTGTCCAATGGTCGGATATGATCAATGTGCATTGATGAAAAATGTTACTTGTCTTGGATAGATATGTTCTAGAATGCACAATTAATTGTTCCAAGTAGTTTTTCTATGTGCATTGATGAAAAAATAGTTGGATTTTCTGGTAAAAAGTTTCCACAATGGAAATAAATCTACAAGGCTACCTATTTGAGTGCATTAACGACGTTGACCCAAATTCAACAAACATATATATATGTACTAGACTTATATTTCCAATAAAAATTGAAGGGATAATTTGTACATATATCTACTTCTTTAAACTCTTTTTTCAATTAGAGCTCAATTGATACATGGTTAGTTGCATTGAAAAGCAATGTTCTTCCTATTGGAAATTTTTTCATTCAAACAAAACTACATGGAGAGATCAAAAGCAAACTTAAAATTCCAAATGTACTTCAACCATCCAAAAGGGATTTGTGCAACATTACTCGACATTCCATGCCAATTATAGTGAACAACTCTCCAATAGAAACATTTGACATTATATACCACATGTGCCAAATGTAGATTGAAACCATCCAAAACTTTAAAATTTTAAAAAATTTTGACAATATATCGGGCAACATTAAAACATTAAACATCACATGCGAAATGTAGATTGAAACCGTTCAAAACTTGAGTTTAAAAAACTTTTTGATCATATATAGATCGTTACTTCACATGCCATGCCAATTATAGTTCAACTAGATGGACAATAGAAACATTCAACATTATATACCACATGTGCCAAATGTAGATTGAAACCATCCAAAACTTTAAGTTTTAAAAACCTTTTGATTATATATCATCCAACATTAAAACATTAAACATTTAAAGTTCATTAAATATCACATGCAAAATGTAGATTGAAACCATCCAAAACTTGAGTTTTAAAAACTTCACATGCCATGCCAATTATAATTCAACTATCCAACAAAAACATTTGACATTAAATATCACATGCCAAATGTAGATTGAAACCATCCAAAACTTTTAAATTTTAATTTAACAAAAAAATATAGATCACAACATTACTTCACATGCCAAATGTACTCCAAGCATCCAAAACTTAAATTTTAAAAACAAAACAAATTATAACACATGTCATTACATAACATGTCAAATGTAGTCCAGATGATAACATTATTTTATAGATGACAACATTACTTCACATTCACATGCCAAAATTACTAAA
Organism: Pinus albicaulis; assembly: GCA_034641835.2. Taxonomy (NCBI): domain Eukaryota; kingdom Viridiplantae; phylum Streptophyta; class Pinopsida; order Pinales; family Pinaceae; genus Pinus; species Pinus albicaulis. The sequence goes on along the minus strand of CM076581.1, from coordinate 1,506,476,435 downwards.
ACCATCCAAAAATTAAATAAAACAAATTATATTAACAATGTAATAAAATATGTCCAAAAATTGTAAATCTCGCAAGTATCAAACTGTATCAAGTTTAACAAATTTTAAGACCATATAAATTTTGAAATCAAATCTACTGTAAATCATGTCCATCAAATAGAGTCGGATCTAGCGTCTTCCCTACTAGGGTCTCAGTCTGCGCCCTATCATGTGAATGGGAAACCTACATACACAATGCACATGTACTTGAACATTAAAATTTGATGTTTTAAAAATGAATGAGAATATATATATCTAGAACTTCATGTAAAAACAAAATATAACAAAAAAATCATGCAATACCTCATAAGGTTCCCTCTCCATTTGATGAACAAGTTCTCCCATAGGAACATCTGCAGCAGTAAACTGTACAATATACATGTACAGTTAAATATATATATATATATATATATATATATTAAAAAATTTCAAATGAAAATGCACGTGTACATATATAAACTTATTTTCAATAATATTAAAAAAAGGAACTAAAGACAACTTGTTCAAATGTTGTGGATGTTCCTATCTCCGTCGCTAGAGTCCACGGATTAAAGAAATATTCTATAGGAACCTAAAGTCAAAAAATTTTAAATAACTCAAAATATAGATCTCTCTCTCTCTCTCTCTCTCTCTCTATATATATATATATATATATATATATATATCTCAATTTTTAATGGAACTTTTTGAGATGGAATATATATATATATAACTTTAAACATAAATTTTAAACTTGTGAAAAATTTTCCATACTTGTGGCTCATCTCCCAAGGAAGAAGAGGGTACCACCATCCCAAAAACATCGGATGGAATCGGTATCTGTTAAAACATTTTATCAAATTATATATACATACATGTACATGTGTGCACAATTATTTATTTTAAAATCACTTAAAAAACACTAACATTTTCCAACATATCTTGATGGTCAGACCCATCTGCATTGTTTGAACCAGAGGTCCCGAACGTGATATTAACATTTTCGTCACGCATCATGTGTGAGAACTGAAAATGGTGTTTTAACATATAATCATATATTTTTGTTAGATTAATGTACACATACAAATAAATGTATACATGTACATACACATGTATTTATTACAAATTGTACACATGTATATGTAAAAATAATTTCAAACCCTAAGGTCACTAACACATATCGTTCCGGTGCCCTATTCCTCATGAAAAATTAGGTCTTGCAAACCAGTGCGACAATTTTTTGCATATGTTCGGAGATCTTCAACACTCATGTTGTCAATCTCCTCATCTATACAATAAACCAAATTGGCACGTGCATTTTCACGTGCTCTTTGTCGATTTAAACAAAGATTGACTCCACTCAATCTGCTATGAACATTGTCAATCATAACATCCTTTTCTTCTCGACTTATTTGAGAAGTTGCATCCATCTCTGATCGCAAAGTTTCAACTCAAAACGGTCGACTCACCAATGGGGCTCAGGGCGAGACAACTCCAAATCTCGCTTAGCGCCCTTACGGTCATATAATCGACCTTTCCCCAGGCCAAAAAATTCTGAAGGAAGATCATTGTAATTGGGTTTCATACCCAAAAAAAATTCTACATAAAACATTTGTGCAAAATAAACAGGAACCTCATCGTTCCATGGAAGTCTTCCATAGGCCGCAAGGTGCCTATCATACAAATAACGAGCTATGTCTGGGTGCTTGAAATACTGCACCTTCAACATTTTTCTTTTTAGTCCTTCCTTGTAATTAAACATTGACTTGGCCACTTCTTTTGTAACTTTTTGTTTTACGTCCTCCCATTTATCAGGACCCATCACTGTTTCTTTTCTCTTTCTCATCATTTCTACAAATGAATCAGTCGTTGGCCCAAGATTTCTGTACACATTTACCATTTCACCCAATCAATGTGTAACTATTTCAAGGCTTTGTCTACTCTCAGCAGGTAGAGACAAAGCCACGAGATCTCTTTGCAATTTTGCATGAAGTCTTTCACACCTTTTTAAGGTGCATTCCACCATGTTGATTTCCCATGGTATATCAGTAATCTCGGCCAGATAAGTTGTGCTGGGTTGACAACCTTCTTCTTGAATGTAGCGAGCTGCCCTACGTCTATTTTGACCATTAGTTTGAACATTTTCGGCCTCTGCATCAATATATATATAATTTCGTATATTAGAAAAAACATGTGTAAAAAAATTTGTACAAATTTAATGAAAAAATATTGAAATTGATGGCAACCTTGATGTTGTTGGTTAACATCTTCTCCAACATGACTCTGCTGAGAACCAGACCTAGAATGACGTTGTTGAGAACCAGACCCAAAATGACCCTGTTGAGAACCAACAGCCGTCTATTGGCCTTCTGGGGAATAAATATCACCCCCTTCATGCAACCTGCTACCACTCATACCTCGACCAGTTGAGCCATGGCCACGCTCCATGGATGGAATAGAAACCCTTCTCCTCTTACCTCCTAAAAATTAAAATATGAAACTTATTAACAACTAATTTAACTCACAAAGTTAATAAAAAATCAATTCCATATGTACACACATGTATGGAGATTTAAGATTATATTTAAATATCGTGAACATCCCCCGATTCCTGAACCTCCATATGGGATTCGGCTGATCTTCATCGTTCATCCTCCATGATATATATCTATTGGTTGACATTTACAAAAAATAGATTTCAAAAAATCAATTTGTAATTTAGTGTACAAAAATTATGTAGAACACAACTTTCAGAGCAATAATTGATCATGTATGAAACTAAATTTAATCGAAAAATAAATTATAAAAATGATAAGTTCACCAAATTGCGCTTTACATGGTGGGAGCACACTTGGTATAAAATTTACCATTTATACACTTTAATTTGTGGGAGAAATGACACATGTACATAGTTTACTTTAAAGTTGTTGTGTTTTATGGATATTAAAATGAAGAAATTCTATTTAGATCCATTCCAGAGATTGACTGTAGGGGCATTTACTAGATATGTCACCTTTCATAAAAGATGAGATCCAGAGGCTACCTGGCCCTTTACAGATTCTGCCTATAGAACTTGTAGAAGTAAACATTAGAGGCATTAACAATATCAAAGAATGTTTTCATGCTCAGACATGGAAATGTGTCTCTTTCCCTACGCAAAAAAAATAGTTCAAGGTAGTTAATCTTCATAGACACGTCATCAATCAAGTCAATGTGATCATCCCCAACTTACTTTTCATGAAATTAGGCTTGGAATCCTCTACAACCTGGTGGATGGAGCTGAATGGGAACCAGTTCAAGGCCTTTACAAAATACATGCTAGTGAATAACACTTACTAGGTTATGCCAACAAATAAAGTGGGAGAAATGTTTTCTCCTCGAGGTTATCCAATTGGGTGTGTAATACCAACTTCACCCATTTCCTAACAGGTTTCTCTCTTAGGTTACAAAGTGTCTTCCACCTTATTAGTTATATATTTTTCAATTTCGCGTGGATTCCTTGAATTTTTTCTCCTACCATCTCCCTCTCTCACTCCCCAAATTATTGTCATTAAAAATGCCCCATTGAGGATATGGAGCAATGTTTGCACCATACTTAGAACTGTCATTGCTACTAATTGAAATTGGAGAGTCATGTATACTAGATTGCTTGCTTAAGTGGCTCTTACTTTGACAATATCCTGAGATGTGTTTGACATGATGGTCATATGAGGTTGGAAGCTACTTGGTGTAATTTTCCTTAAATATTAAAAAAAACAGAGAAAAAATGTCATTTTCAATCATTTTTTATTAGCTTCTGCATACAACAGATGTTATCACAGTTGCAACACAATCATGTCCCATGAGCATGAATTATGAATGTTGCAAGCCAAATTTCAAGGAAATTTGCATTCATTTTAGGCAAAAGAAGGCTATGTCATTAGGGTCCATGCTAGAAAAAATTATGCAAATAAGGTTGCTAAGTCTTGATACTTACCATGTGTTTCAAAGCCATAACGAAGGTTGGCTTTGAGAGTGTCCTCCCAAAGCCCTGTCTTGAGATGAAATTTAATTCAATGTCTCTTAGAGTTGCAAGGAGGAATTGATAGAACTATTTGATTTCTTTACCATAGATGGATATCTCTTTTCATCTATACCTTTCTCTACCATCTTATTTCCAAGTGAAATGGGAATTTTCACATTTTGAATACCATTACCATGTAGTTTGGTAGTCTGCTAGCTAGACCTATCACAAGTAAGGTTGTCATACCAAACTATTTCTCTTGCTCAACTCAGTGACCATGAATTTCTTCTCACACTGCTTACCATAAGATCTTCAATTGTACATGTCACACAAATTTGGGGGTTCTAAGTCTACACCTATTAGGTAAAATTGTATTTTATGGCATTGTGGTCCTTAAATTTGGAGGTGTTCCACCTAAAAAAGTAGGCATTAAATATGGATGAAAAGGATTTGTTTTAACTTTGATAGAATTTCCTTGTGGAATTACTGAATTTCTTGACGACATCATGCTAGATTTGCTCAGAGAAGAAGGTTTTGGAGGAGAAATTGAATTATTTTGACTTATTTTTGGCATTGAAGTTTGAAATAGTAGTTTTGATGACTCCATTGATGACCTTGCTGAGGAATTTGATGCACACAATATTGAATTTGAAGATGGTTTAGAAGACATTGAAGAAGTTGTAGATTTTGGTGTTGTCACTGAATGTTTCTTTGTTGTTGGACTTGATCAAGACACAATTTAACTTTACGAGCAGATTGAAGACCTTGAAGAAGTTTTAGATTTTGTTGTTCTCACTGAAGGTTTTTGTCTGGTTTTGTTTCTTAAACCATCATTTCCATAGGACATTTTTGGTGAATAGATTCTTGACCTTGATGAGAGGATATGATACCTTGAAGAGGCTACATATTTTGGTGACGTCACTAATTCTTTCTCTATTATTATGTTTGTTAAACATCTCGCTTAGGGTGAGGCAACTCCACCTATATTGTACAGTTTATGGGACAGAAATCAATATGTAGAAATATTCACCTGGTTTTTATAATTGGATAGAGGAATGAATTAAAATGACCTTGTATGTCTTCTCGTTTTAGAGCTCAAATTTTTAGGAAGGATTTAAGTATCCACCTTTCAAGAATCACTAGAAGAGGTTGATAAAGAATATAGGAAGACAAAAAACTAACCAGTGGTGTAATAAATGGATTTCTTGGGAGTTAGATTGGCATATGGACTTTTGGTAGCTAGAACTTTTCCAAATAAGTGAATGTATTTGAAAACCAAACCTCTAGTTTATTTTGGTTTAGACAAGGTCTAGAATTTGAAAAGTGAATTCCCTCTTTCTTCCTCTTACATGTCCAATGATCGGAATCTAGATTGAGGGAAAAAAATTTCCAAAATAAAAATTTTGCATTTTATTTGTTGTACACATGGGTTTTTAAAAGCTAATTAACTCATAAATTTCTCACAAAATACACTTAAATCTTGACACATAAACCCCTTCCCAATTGGCTAACTTTAGACGATCCTAAACACATTTTTATTTAACTAATGAGGGAGATAGCCCAACAAAACTATTTTTTCCATATTCAAATCAAGTTGGTATCAAAGTACAATTTAGCTCATTTTAGTCAAGGTTAGTTAGAAGAATTAGCTATTGGTTTCTGTCTTCAATTTCCTGTCAAAATGAATGTGTACGTGCTTTTGAGAGACACACTAGAGGAATAAGGTCCAAATTTTTTATGAAAATGTGCTATGAAAGTAAAGGGTTAAAGGCAAACATGTACAAGGCATAGTTAATACAAGGCATAGTTGAGCCAAATGTTGTTGAGGAAGGGCCTAAGTATTTGGGTCTTGGTTATGGAAAACATGATGGAGAATGCTCCAAAGCCAAGGAGGCACATGAAGCTGTTCCAAGAAGGAATTTTATTTCGTGTTCATTACCTCAATCTTGTGAAGTTTGTGTTCATGATGAATGGAAAAGTTTGACACCCACTTTGCGAGAAGATGTTAATAATCATGCAGCTAATGAGAATGTAAAAGAAGAGGATGTTGAAAGCTCTATCTAGTCATTGAATTCATTGCTAGTATTCAGAGGAGAGCCACTACCTCATCAAATTCACCTCCTCAAGAAGGCGACAACGGTGAATGTTCAAGGTATAAATTTTCCTCTAATAAAATTGCTTTTGATTATGATAAACATGGTAAATATTCACATAAGATTTGGAAAATAACTTGCATGTTCCTTTTGTGGTTTGAATAATCATAATGTTTATAGATGTTGGAAGAAGATATCCATGCACATGAAACTTTCTAAATAAATGAGGCAAAAATTCAAAGGCCCATTGGACAAGGAAAATGATGTTGAAAATAAGTTGCAATTGTTTAGTACTCATTGCCATAAGAAAGGTCACCTTGTAGAATATTTTTCTACATACAGCACTGCACATTTTTAAAACATAAACTAACTTCTAGCAAACAATAATATTAAATTAGATCTAATTGTTTGTGCAGTTGAATTGATGTGCATAGAAAAACTGGGAATATAAATCTTTGATACATACAACACACAAATGCAAAATCTTAAAAGATAAATCAATCTTGCAAACAGAAGGGTATTTAACTAGACAGAAATGTCCATATAGATTCAGCCAGAAACCCAAACCTAGTCAAAGAAAACATGAACCAATGGTTTATTTCAGCTCTACATCAACGTTGAAAAATCGAACTATTATGATGTGTTACAAATCAACCTACATGGCAAAGTGTTGGTCGGCCTAAAAGGAAGTAATTCTATCTATATTTATATACCTTGTCTATGGCTCTTTTGATAAGGAATAACTCGGCAATCTCTGAAAACAGTTTACAGATTCTTGTAAGATTCAGTACGAATATGTTGATGGGCTTTCAGTGTGAAGTTTAAAGAGTTTGAAAATAGTGTGGATCTATTGTTCGGTCATCTTTGAAGCAAATTGCGGATAGTATAGTATGAAGCAGATTGCGTATAGTGTGAAGCAGATTGCGGATAGTCTAAGGAAGATTACAAATGCCTGAAACAAATCTGTGGATATATGTGGCAGGATGTAGCACCAACTAATGTTGTTGATAAGACTGTTAAAATAGAGACAGAGAACGAACCCAAGGGTTTATCTGACCCTGCTGTGTCAAAGGTTAATGTTGTGGATAAGACTGTTAAAATAGAGACAGAGAACAAACCCCAAGGGTTTATCTGACCCTGCTGTGTGAAAGGTTGATCAAAATAAGAAGAAAAAAACAAGGCGGCAAGGAAGAAGACAATGAAGATGGTAGTGGTAAAGATAATTTTGCCAGCTTATGTGTAATTCTCAAACAAAGCAAGAGTGTTTCCGATACAAAGTATTTGGGTTGCCACCAACCAAAAAGTAGCTTGTAGAAAAGGTGAAGCTCGGAATGAAGCTCTTCTTGTATGATTTTAACCTTATACAGATATATGGTATCTACAAGGCAGCGTCTTCCGGTGGAATGAATGTGGAACCAAATTCTTTCTGAAGTTGGAAAAGGCCACTCCCAGCATAGGTAATATTTTTATACAATGTTTGATCATATATTCATTCTTACTTTGGGCCTATGCAATTTCGGTTTCGCATCTTTTCTACATCAGTTTCCTGTTTTCTGTTGAGATTAAATTTTCTAAATGAAGTATGCAGATTACGGATAGTCTAAGGAAGTGTAAAGAGTTTGAAAATAGTGAAGAATAATCAAATACATAAGAGGTAGTATATCGCAGTAAAGAATTTTTCAAATACATGTGAAAAATTTGAAAACGGTAAGGTCGAACATACCCGATGAAAGGAGCAACAGCGCCGATGAAAGGAGCAACAACGCGGATGGGAGGAGAAACAACGTGGACGAGAGGAGAAACAGCGCGGACACGAGGAGCAACAGCATGGATGGGAGGAGCGAAAACACGCGAACATCAGTTACAGTGACAGAAATTCGTGGGAATAATGAAACCGGTAAACAAAACAACTTCGTGAGCAATTTATTTATAGAAATTATTTTGGCTGAACTATTTTAATCAAAATGAATGTGTACATGCTTTTCAAAGACACACTAGAGGAATAAGGTCCAAATTTTTGATGAAAATGTGCTATGAAAGTAAAGGGTTAAAGGAAAACATGTACACATCATAGTTGAGTACAAGGCATAGTTGAGCCAAATGTTGTTGAGGAAGGACCTAATTATTTGGGTCTTGGTTATGGAAAACATGATGGAGAATGCTCCAAAGCCAAGGAGGCACATGAAGCTGTTCCAAGAAGGAATTTTATTTCGTGTTCATTACCTCAAGCTTGTGAAGTTTGTATTCATGATGAACGGAAAAGTTTGACACCCACTTTGCAAGAAGATGTTAATAATCATGCATCTAATGAGAATGTAAGAGAAGAGGATGTTGAAAGCTCTAGAGTCATTGAATTCATTGCTATTATTCAGAGGAGAGCCACTACCTCATCAAATTCACCTCCTCAAGAAGGCGACAACGGTGAATTTTCAAGGTATAAATTTGCCTCTAATCAAATTGCTTTTGATTATGATAAACATGGTAAATATTCACATAAGATTTGGAAAAGAATTTGCATGTTCCTTTTGTGGTTTGAATAATCATAATTTTTATAGATGTTGGAAGAAGATATCCATGCACCTGAAACTTTCTAAATAAATGTGGCAAAAAGTCCAAGGCCCATTGGACAAGGAAAATGATGTTGAAAATAAGTTGAAATTTTTTATTAATCATTGCCATAAGAAAGGTGACCTTGTAGACAAGTGTTGGACTTTGTATCCAACAAGTCATCCACAACATTTGAAGAAGGTGGAAAGAGATAATGAAAAGAATGGAAAAGAGGATTCCATAATCGATGAGGGTCAAGATGATTCACATGATGATGAAGTGCAGCTAAAAGAAGCACCATTGAAATGGTTTGGTAACGGATGGTTAGATTTCTTATCCAATTAAGGCCTTGCATGTATTTTGATGTTTCATGAATTTCTTTGCAAATTCAAAGTATGGCGCATGTTGCATGAAGCAAGATGTTGAAGGTAGAGTTATGTTGACACACTTAAATGCAACAAATATGGAAATTTGTACATGAGCTATTATTTGACTTGAGAGTCAATTGTTTGAAGAGGCATGTTTTCTCGACTTGTGTTTGGTTGATGGTTTTGTAAACCAATATGTAAGAGTACATGGAGATATTCACATGATGTGAATTTTTTTTCTTTGAAGGAGAAAAATGATATGTCAGCGAGCTATGTTTCTTGCATGATGTGTTTTTCAGTTTGATGGTTTTGTTTGTGGCAGGACGTCACAAGATTTTGGGAAGGTCCACTCTTGAGCGAGAGCCTCATGATTACAACCTAATCATGAGAATCAAATGGCATGAACCAAACATATTGTGTATTAAATGAGGAATTTCGCTCTCCCAATCATTTCTAAATCACCCATATCACCAAGAAAACATGTTTTAAAAGAACATACTTTGGTAGGGGAAAGACCTTAGGTCCTTTGATTGTGCACATGTGGTGTGAAAAAATGAAATTGACAATTCGCAAAAATGTGAAATTATGAATGAAACCACGAAAACAAAAATCCCAAAAGTGGTAAATGATTTAAATAGACCTAATTAATTATTTACCAACATAAATTCTTCAACTTTTAGCAACTAAATGATAAGTAAAAAAATAAATAAATTTGTAATTATGGTTCGAAAGTTACATAATCTTAAGAATCCAAAAAACAAATTATTTTTCAAAACGTATTACTTTCAAAGTATCAACAAAGAATGTACAAGGGTGTTCAATGAATTAACGCTATTTATTTAAATTCCATGATGTATATCTTACTCATAATTTTAACAAATTATTAAATAATGATCTAGATTGGATAATTATATTATTTTCATATATTTTAATGCTTATAGAGTGAAAAAACTGAAAGAATCAACTTGTAGGGTCATTTTAATGGTGGGTGGAGAGTTGGGGTCTAAAACCTTTTGGAGTCATTTTGAGGTATTAAATGACATTTCTAGGGGTCAAACAATTATTGCTTATGCCGAAATCTTGACCATTATTCTACACTTAAAGACATATCCAATGGTGCAAGAAAAACATCAAATTAAGTTCATTCAAAATTTATGACTTTAGTAAGTTGACCTATCATGTTGACCACCATGGTACGAGAGAATGTCATTTTAGCCCCATTACTCATGCATAGCAAGCTAGCTACATGTGGAATTTTAACAAGAATCTAAAAGGTCTAAAATCACAAACCTCGTTAATGGTTGACGGAGTCAAATATTACACCTAGTTGGCTATCACGCTATGTTAAATACTTGGCCACTAGGAGGAATAAGAGTTCCATTTTTTGTTATTGTATTTTGTTCCATAGTTGAAAATACAACTAGAAGTGTGAAGTTAGAGAGAAAAATGTATGAAGTTAAGTTTTTATAGCAACCTTACATGCCAAAAGTCTTAGCTAACTCTAGAGAGATTACCTCTTTCTTTGTACTTACATATTTTTCATACCAGAAAAGAGAGAGTAGAGCATGTTTACATTTTAATGTTTTTTTTCTCCCGTAAGGATTTCCGAGGGAAAAAGGATTCTAGAGCATCATTACTTTTTAGGGTTGCTTGTCTCCCGTAAGGATTTCCTAGGAAAATAATTGTGTTGATTGTCTAGAGATATGTATGTGTGTGTTTCATTATGTTCTCTATTTCTTACGTTGTGTTTCATTATGTTTTATATTTCTTAAATTTCTGCCCTCCTAATTTTCTTTCCAATCAAGGTTTATAAAGTAACATGAGAAGCAACATGAGACTTGGAACAATCATTTTCATTATCTATATGGAAGGCAAAAAGGATTATATCCCCTTAAGCTTAAGCTTATGTAGTTTGTATGAAAAGAGAGAGCCTAATATAGCAGGCATAAAAATACTTTGCTACAAAATGATAAAACATGTGAATTCAAAATTTAAAACATAAATCAAGATATAAAACACAATGATATTATGATGGAGAGAATATTTCTGCAGCCAAAATGAACATGCAAACCAAAAACTGTAATAAAAATATTACAACATATCATTGCAAAATTTAAAAACATAAATAACCTAACACACAAGGATATCTCAAAACACCTGAATGCATATGTAGAACAAAACCTGTAATAAAATATTTTGCTACATACAACACTGTACATTTTTAAAACATAAACTAACTTCTAGCAAACAATAATATTAAATTAGATTTAATTGTTTGTGCAAATGAACTGATGTGCATAGAAAAACTGGGAATAGAAATATTTGATACATACAACACACAAATGCAAAATCTTAAAAGATAAATCAATGTTGCAAACAGAAAGGTATTTAACTAGACAGAAATGTCCATATCGATTCAGTCAGAAACCCAGACCTAGTCAAAGAGAACATGAACCAATGGTTTATTTCAACTCTACATCAACGTTGAAAAATTGAGCTATTATGATGTGTTACAAGTTAGCCTACATGCCAAAGTGTTGATCAGCCTAAAAGGAAGTAATTCTATCTATATTTATATACCTTTTCTGTGGCTCTTTTGATAAGCAATAACTCGGCAATATCTGAAAACAGTTTACAGATTATTGTAAGATTCAGTACGAATATGTTGATGGGCTTTCAGTGTGAAGTTTAAAGAGTTTGAAAATAGTGTGGATATATTGTTTGGTCATCTTTGAAGCAGACTGTGGATAGTATAGTATGAAGCAGATTGCGTATAGTGTGAAGCAGATTGCAGATAGTCTAAGGAAGATTAGAAATGCCTGAAACAAATCTGTGGATATATGTGGCAGGAGGCAGCACCAACTAATGTTGGTGATAATATTGTTAAAATAGACATAGAGAACGAATCCAAGGGTTTATCTGACCCTACTCGGGAAAGGCACTTACCCCTACGGAACCACACACAGTTCCTACAGAGCTTACCATTAACACCTGGCTGGCAGAGACAGGACAGCAGGTCTTCCCAACAGCACTACCCATGAGCCATAGACAGGAGGTGGTTTTACGTGCCCACTGTCGATCCCCCATGACCAATTGGACGAGACCTTTTATCAATCCCCCCGTACCCAAGGAAAAGGAGGTGTGTGGTTATCCTATGTGTTGTGTTACCAATTCGGCATGCACAAGAGGTAATTCTATGAGTGGGAAAAATTTCTTATACCCCATATGTTGTGGATAAGACTGTTAAAATAGAGATGGAGAACAAACCCAAGGGTTTATATGACCCTACTGTGTCAAAGGTTGATCAAAATAAGAAGAAAAAACAAGGCGGCAAGGAAGCAAACAATGAAGATGACAGTGGCAAAGATAAGTTTGTCGGCTTGATTTTTATGTGTAATTCTCATACAAAGCAGGAGTGTTTCTGATACAAATTGTTTGGGTGGCCACCAACCAAAAAGGAGCTTGTAGAAAAGGTGAAGCCCAGAATGAAGCTCTTCTTGTATGATTTTAATCCAAGTAGTGACAAAGGATTAAGCCCTTTAACATATTCAATTCCAAAAATTATAAAATACCCACTTAACTGGGTAATACATAAACAAGCCAAAAGTGGAATTCAACCAAAACACAGTCCTGTAATTTTTTTTTTAATCAGTCATTACGAAATAATTTTGAAGCATCCATTTCTAATTCATTGTCGATTCGCTATAGGATAATTTTGTATCATCGTTCACTCCAAAACAATTTTGTAACGCTCACTAAAATTATATATTGTGGTTTTGAGAAAACGGTAAGGTCGAACATACCCGATGAAAGCAGCAACAGCGCCGACGAGAGGAGCAACAGTGCGAACGAGAGGAGCAACAGTGCTGACGGGAGGAGCGAAAACACGCGAACAGTAGCGACACTGACAAAAATTTGTGGGAATAATGAAACCGGTAAACAAACAAACTTCGCGGGCGATTTATTTATAGGAAATAGTTTGGCCAAACTATTTTAAAAGTAAAAGTTCGACCGAACTCACATTTCGGCCGAACTTTTGTTGGAAGTTCAGCCAAAATTTTGTTGCCAGTTTTCCAATCTCCGGCAAAAATTCTGTTTGCCCGCGTCATCAGTGCGTCGTTAATCTAAATGGAATCACAGGTTCGTCCAAAATTTCTAAGAAAGTTCGGCCGAACTATTACAGAGTTTGGCCGAACTTTAGAAAATGTTCGGCCGAACTATTGCCGAAAAAAAATTTCGGCCCCCGATTCTCACAAAAGTGTAACCCAGCTTCATGTTTCCGCCCCCAAGTCACAATTTGTTTATGAGAAAAAATTCATCAATACCATACAGATGTATTGGGTTCTAAATATAATGTTGCAGTGCGTACCTTTTGCGTGTTTTGCACATTATGGATATCAAATTATTGCTCCATATGTAGTATCCATGTTACGAGATCCTTGCCATCAAACCTCCTCATATCTATATTTTGAATATGGTGGGTCTTCAATCCAACATTAGAGTCTATGAAATCGTGATTAAAATTTATTTTGTTCTCATCATGAGTTTCCCCTACTACCATTTCACCATTAGGAAGATTTTATTGCATCAACTTTGCCAAACCTTCCTTCAAAGCTTCGATGTCTTTATTCAAATCTTCCATGTTGCCTTCTATACCATCGATCTTAGCTACCATGCCATCCATTTTGGCTTCCACGCCATCCATATTAGCTTCCATGCCATCCATCTTAGCTTCCATGTCATTCTTCAAACCATCCATATTAGCTTCCACACCTTTGTTCAAAGCATCCGTCTTAGCTTTTATTTTATTTTTGGTTACTTTTTACGAGAGTGAAATTTGTTACACTTGGTCTCGTAATTTTGATATATCATGTTCCACTTCTTCCTCTTCAAGCTTCATAATGGAGAGTTATAAGGGCTTAATATGAGTGAAATTATTTTTGGGAGGCATTTTAAAACTCAATATTGATATCTATGCTTCAATATAGCCTTGGAATCACTTCAAACTGATTTTTCAAACAAAAGTTACGCAATTTTGTTTTTATAAATACAAACATTTTTATTTATTTTAGGAGCTTGATATTGAAATGGTTTTAACTATGTAATTTCATATCTCCAAGATCTGAACTTTAGTCCTATGGTAGCCCTCTGAGTCTTCTTTCCAATGCCATAGGTCAAACCTAATTTGGGTTCTTCAAGGAAAATTTATGTCCAATCTCCCACAATGACCTAATTATAGGCTGGTTCAGCAGAGAAAACTTGTACGGCATGCCACATGTCACTGTTTTGACCTTCGGCTCTAAACTTGACACACAAGAACTAAATTTCGTTTCGCTTTCGGCTAATTTTTACAGAATTCCAATCTAATTTCTGAAATGAATTTTATGACGATTTTCCCTCAGCCACTTGTTTGAGATGAAATTCTAGAGCCTGCCAAAATCCTAACTTCCTCAAATCATATCTCCGAAAATATGGTGAACCAAGGTCAGAAATTTTTACACGAAGTTCCTCAGGATTTTGGCTCAAATGGGTTTTTTTCCCAACTTCTGAATCTTCATAGAAAAAAATTTGTAAAAAAAATTGGAAGATTACCTGTTTCCAACAACGAAACCCTAGAATCCAAAGCTCTGATACCAAATGTTAAGAAAACAACTCAAAAAATAGAAGAAAAGATAGATCAATGACTTATAAATCAGGCTCTTCAAGGGGGAAAGCTCCTTTACATTACATAAATAAAAAATTCTTGGATGATACAAATGAAAAAACATTTTATATATATAGGAGTCCAATGGATAACAATATAATCCTAGCTGACATAACAATAACAATGTAAAGGCACAGCAATAACAATAGTGGGCTTCTATGGGGCACAAAAATAATAATATGGAGACTACATGGGTAGAAAAATAACAATAATGGGGCTATACTAACAATAAAAATGAGGGGATACACACCTCCTCAATTTCTGTTTTGATTAATGGTGCGGCTACAGATTTTTTCAATCCTCAAAGGGGCCTTCGCCAAGGATGTCCACTCTCCCCTGTTCTTTTCTTTTTGGCTGCAGAAGGATTGAGCCTAATGATCCATGTAGCTAAGAGACAAGGAGATCTCAGAGGAATTGAAGTAGCAGTTAATCTTTGGGTCACGCATTTGTTGTTTGTTGATGATATCCTATTGTTTAGCAATGGCAGCCTTGAGGACTGTCGGTGTCTTAAGGAGATTCTTGACCTATTCTTGAAAGAAACTGGACTCTGTATAAATGAGAAAAAATCGTCCCTGACTACAGCTGGGCTCTCTAGGGAAGAAGTGGGTAGGATTGAAGCGATACTGCACTTTGAAATCAAATCTCTTCAGGAGCCATTCAAGTATCTCGGTTTTGTGTTAAAACCGGATTCCTATCTCATTAAATACTGGAAGTGGATTATAGCAAATATAGAAGCCCGAATGCATCATTGGAGCTACAAGTGGTTGTCTAGAGTAAGAATATTGGTCCTGATTAAATCTGTGGCAATGGCCATCCCAGTATATTGGGTGAGTCTGCCTTGGGTCCCAAAAAGTATCTTGGCCTTGATAAATAAGATTTGCAGCAGATTCCTTTGGGTAGGGTCAAAGGTAGAACATGTGACTCCCTGGGTGGCTTGGGAGAAAATTGTTAGACCAAAAGGTTGGGGAGGCTAGGGAATTAAAGATATTTTCCCTTTCTCAAAGTCTTTGGCAACAAAACTTGCGTGGAGACTAATAACAATGGAAAATATCTAGACTTTTGTTACTAAAATAAAATATATTGACCCAATGCCAATCCTGGAATAGATGTGACAACCACATAAGTCATCAAAAAATTATTCTATTGTCTAGAAGGAAACCATCGCTTCTGTTAAGGTTATCAAGCAAGGTTTGGCTTGGCATGTGGGTGATGAAGGCCAGGTCAGACTGGGTCGAGACCCATGGGTGGGTTGCTCGGGGAGCTTTTCTTTAACAGGAGATCTCATAATTTTCTTGAATAAAAGAGGTCCTTTTAGCCTCAACCACATTACAGATCCTGAAAATTCCTCTATATGGAGACAAGAATGGTTGATAGGTAATGCTCTCCAGTTGGAGGAAAGATGGAGGGGGGAGTGGGAGAATCATATTTTTGACCTATAGAACTCAAACATAAGGATTCTAGATAAACTAGATGAGCTCATATGGGTCCACTCCCCGTCAGGGCTCTACACTCCGAAATTGGGATATAATTGGCTTATGAATCAAAATGGTTGGGGGAACCATATTGGTGGTCCAAACCGCTCTAGATGTTGAAAGGACCGGCAAAGTAGAGGTTATTCTTCTAGTGCATACTCCGGAAAAAACGTCCCCGTCTGGGACTTCTTACAAAGAAGGGGGAAGATAGGCCCAAGGTCATGCTCACTATGCAAAGATAAGATGGAAACGGTGCATCATGTCTTCCTCACCTGCCCCTATAATATCAGCCTTTGGAATGAAACCTTGCGATTGATTAAGATAACCCAGAAGTGGGAAGGATAGGATGTGGAGGAAGCTTGGCAAAGGTGGTGGCAGGAAGCTCCCGACGACAGGGTACGCACAATCCCTCTTCTGGTTGCATGGGGAACTTGGATTGCGAGGAACCATGTCATTTTTAAGGACTCTTCTTTCCCAATCTGTAAACTGGTGGCTGAAGGTGCATCCATATATGATCACATCCCTATCCCAACTCATCCCCAGCAAGCTCGCATTGTTCAGCAGGAAGATATAAGGTGAGACATTCCCTGGGCATATTTTGATGGCACATCAGATCCGCACAGAAGGTGTGGTGCAGGGCTGGTTATTCACCTCCCTACTGGAAAATCTCTCAAAGCCTCAATTGGTTTGGGCCAGGGGACCAACAATTTTGCAGAACTAAAAGCTCTTCATCACCTCCTTTGCTAGTTATCCCTTTTGAACATGCGAGAGGTTCAGATTTTTGGGGATTCTACGAACATTTTGAAGTGGTTCACTGGGACTCAACGTTACAATAATTATATTTTACTTCCTCTGCTTAATGAGATCACTCGTTTGAAAAATTATTTTTCTGAGATTTTTGTTTGCCATATTTACAGGGAAAGGAACCACGATGTAGACCACCTTTCTAAAGAAGGCGTTGAGCAATATATGGGGTCTTGGATAGTTGTGGAACTGGTCGATGGGTTGGTCCGAGTCATTGATCAACTTTTTTTTTCTTAAAAGATTTTGGACTCTATTTTTTCTATTGTTTCACAAGGTGTATATATGTTGTATCTTTAATAACTTCCTTATAAAAAACAGACAAACTTTTCTCTTGATCCTGAGTTTTTTTACTCTCAAAGGAGGCTCGGGTCTCGAGTATCTTTTCATACTTTGCTTTGGGATGGAAACTGGCATAGTGTCAACTTCCCGGTTTCTGCTCTTTTGAAGTTTCATCAAATTTTTTACTATAGTCTCTTCGCCCCTCTGTTTCGGGTGTTTTTTCCTTAAAGGAAGTCTGGGAGGTGGGAAGGGACGAGGAGGACTCTCTCCATTTTTTTGATTCGGTTGGATGGTAAATATGCTCATGCTATTTATCACAGTTGAAATTTTATTTTTCCTGAAAAGGGAGAAATGCAGTTCTCTAGAATGTGTTTGCATATGCTATGTAACTCTCTATATTAATAGATGGTTCAATTTTTTTCTGTGGAAAAAAAAACAATGAGGGGATACATTAGTATTATAAGGACCTAACATATATAAAATGAAAAAATGAAAAAATATTAACCTTTAATTACTTAAAGCGTATAATATTGAGTACCTTAGAAATTAAAATAAAATAAATTTGATAATTAAAATGGTAACTTTTATATATACTCAACAATCGAAGTGTATCATAGAAATTAAAATACAACCTTATAACGATATTTAGCCTTGTCTCATGTTCAAAAGATTTGCGTTGGTATATAATATAAATAAATTATATACATAATACCTAGAAATCAAAATCATTTGACAACCTTATATAGATATTTTAGTGTGTTGGTGTATTATACAAATAAAATAAAATAAATTACACCCATCGTGCATATATTAATAAAATATATATACTAAAGAAATATATGTAGACATCATATGGTATTTTGTGTTCAGTGATAGACATTATATGGTCTTTTATGTTGAGTGATAAGACTTTCCTCTTCCTGAAGTTGAGTGATAAAGGGTTTATCTTGCTTCCACATGCGATAAGGTGTTTCTCTTGCTTCTACATGATGTTTGGGATGAAAATTTTCTAAAATTGAAATATTATTTGGGAATTCAACCATTTCAATGGCCGTCTAAGTCAGGTGATTTTTTGTAAATTTAATATGCTTTCAGATTTCTCCTTCACAAAGATCAAAATTTAATTCCACAAATATGTTATTGAAACTAGTAGACTACTCTCTTGTTTACAAATCAATACATGATGGATCAAAGTTCAAATGGACTTACATTAATTCTTAGTATGTGAGTCTATACATGCACAAGTGCATGTGCAAACATGTCAACTCCTTGTTGAACATGATAAAAATTACACCTCACACATATTAAACAACACACCAATAATATATACATAATTTATGATTGGCATTGAAACAATTTTTTAAATGTCTTGTTCCAATTCTATATTAAACATTTAAAAAATAGATATCTCCATAGTATTAAGATGCCAACATAAATCAATCTTAAGTACCGATTTAATATGAGCAAAGAGGTGCAAACTTATTTAGAGTACAAAATACAATGTGTTAATTTTCTAAAGTAAAAATGCAATGTGTTAATTTTTATTATTTAAATTATATTTTTAGATGCTAAATAGAGTATATATAGGATAAAATAAAAAATTTAACAATAAGTTATCACCCAAATTAAAATATTTTATAACCCACATCCCCCATACTCCGTTATAGAATGAGCTTCTCTGCTCAATAAAAATAATTTTAAATGAAATTGTAGAATAAGAGTCACCAATCAATCACTTATAATAGAAAATTGATTTTAGAATATTTTATTTAAAATAGATATTAAAATAATTAAAATAATTTTAAGTATAAAAAAGTTTAATGATAACATCTCACATCAATAAAAATAGTTAATGATATTTTAATTATAAAATATTCTAATCATAACATGTCAAATATTCACCTATTTGATTGAAATTTGGTAATAAATATTTACATATATAATTGGTTTTTTATTTTTTATTTTGTTGCTAACAAAATGCTACTTATAACTCTATAAATTAGTTTGTCTATATAAAACAATAAAAAATAAAAATTTAATTTGAAAAAAAAGTTCAAAATCTATCTTTAATTTTCAAAATATTAAGTTTAATATTTATGTTCTCAAAAGTTTAATAAAATTAATAAAATTTATTTTAAAAAATTAGAAGTAATTGTCTAAAAACAAAAAGACAAAAAGAATATATAAAATGAAACAAAATAATAAAAATATGTCAATATTAAACACAAATAAAATATTAGAGTATTCATGTATAGCCAAAAAAACAGAATGGGTGGCATACACCTTATCAAAAAGAAGAGTTCGAGTACATGGCACACATTAGTCAATGAAAGACACATATAGATTCATGAACCATTTTGATACAATCGCAAAGGCACTCCGTACCATACATAAGGGTTGAGCTAATAATTTTTATATGACAAAACATGGGTGAAATATGAAAATAAGTAAAACAATAGTTGTAAGTAGGAAGTGTTTATATGTTTGTATGTGGTAGAAACACGATAGTAGACATACATTTTGAGAAAGTAGCAAATTAGAAATATATTATTGTTATCACTTTTTTTTTAATAAAAAGATTATATTTCTTTAAACTATAGAAAATAAATAAAATATTTGAGAATATAAACTAATATTTCATATCAATTATAAATAAAATAACATCTTAAAATATTCTAAAATCATTTTCTTTACCGTCGTTATACATTGAAAAAAGTACCGGTCATATATTAAAGAAAACAAATATTTCAAAAATCATTTCCATTGAAAAACGAACCGGTTCTATATTAAAGAAAACAAATAAACAAATATTTCAAAAATCATTTCCATGTACTATAACCCAATTGAATAAACTAATATTTCAATATGAATTATAAAGTAACCTGTTAAAATATTCGAAAATCATTTTATTTAGTGTCGTTATACATTTAAAGCAGAACCGGTTCTATATTAAAGAGAAAGAAAAGAAATAAACAAATATTTAAAAGATCATTTCCACATGTTGTCTAATCAAGTGGAAACCATCTGAAATTCAGACCAGCCAGTCGTGCTGGAACCGACAGCACACCGTTGCCTACTGCACTGGCCCAAATGCAACCACGTACTTACCATTATAGCTATAAAAATATTATGTGCAAGCTTTGGTGTGCAGTTGAGTAAAGAACATAAAATAAAGATTCCAAGAGCATTTGCACATTTAATATACTTATGTGAAAATCAACTGCCATTCAGACCAACCAGTCAGGCTAGAAACGACAGCACACAGTCGCATCTTTCACTGGTCGAAATACACCATCCATCCTTATGCCGATTGAAGTGTATAGTTACCATTATGGCTATAAGTATAGTGTACTCGTACTCATCGGAAATGCAACGTTTGGTTTACAGTTGAGTAAACTCAACAGAAAGGAAGAAAGAGAAAGAATAAGCTGCGTATAATGAGTATTGAAAACGATTGTGCTTTGCACGCAGTGATTGTGCCATTTCCTGCGCCAAGTCATGTTAACGCGTTCATGAATTTGACGCAGTTGCTCACTCTACGTGGATTTTTCATCACTTTCGTCCATACTGAGTGGGTGCTTCAACGTATGCTCGAAGTTTCTGCCGGAAACACCAATTCTCTTATTTCTCTCATTTCCAGAGGCGATACTGATCATGACTTGGAGCAACGAAGGTCCAGAATTCGTTTTCTGTGTATTCCCGATGGCTTGCCGCCCGACCACGGCCGCCTCTCGAACCTCGCCGAATATCTGCCTGCACTGCAAAAATTGAGCCCTGCATTGGAGCAAATCATCCGCAGCAGCGGTACTACAGCTGATGATGGCAAATCTCCATTTCCACCCATCACATGCGTTGTTACAGATTCCTTCCTGTCCTGCACGGAGCAAGTTGCCACGAATCTGAAAGTGCCCAGGGTTATCTTCTGGCCCTTTTGTGCTGCTGCCTCCATTTGCCAGCTCTACACTGAATTCCTCATGTCTCAGGGACATATTCCAGTTAAAAGTAAGCACGTCACTCTATCTCCTTTTAAGTTGCTAGCTGACATATTAAATTTAATTTTATTGATACATATAAGAATAGAGTAGTCTTGACTCTTTGATATAGAAATATAGTTTTTAAGTACAACATTTGGAAAGTTTCCTGGTTTATTTTCCTATAAACTTTATCTGGAATCATTTGTTAAAAACTACTCTTATCAGAATTCAATTTTATAACTTTTTTTCATTGTAATTTGGTCTTTGTAAGTGCAGTAAGTGAAGCGAACAATCCAGGAAAACTGATCACTTGTCTTCCGGGTAATCTCCCACCTTTGAAGCCCACTGATCTGATGTCCTTCTTTCGAGCTGAAGATCCGACAGACATTATGACGAATTGTCTTGTCTATGAATCAAAGATTGCGAGTACAGGGGACTACGTGCTAGTGAACACGTTCGAGGAGCTGGAAGGCAGTGATGCTGTAACGGCCCTCTCTTCGAATGGATCTCCTGCCCTGGCAATAGGACCTACATTCCTTCCTAATTATTTACAAGGATGGGATTCCACCAGCAATCTTTCGGAGGAGGACGAGAGGTGCCTGACGTGGCTGGACATGCAACAGCCAGCATCTGTTGTGTACGTTTCCTTTGGCAGCGTGGCCGTCAAATCTCAGGAGCAACTGCAGCAGCTGGCGCTAGGGTTAGAAGGTAGCGGGCAGCCATTCTTGTGGGTTCTTCGATCGGATATTGAAGATGGGAAAGCTGCAGTTTTACCGGATGGGTTTGAAGAACGAACCAAAGATCGGGCACTGCTTGTAAGATGGGCGCCTCAGGTTAAGGTGCTTGCCCACGTATCGGTTGGATTATTCCTCACTCATGGTGGATGGAACTCTCTTTTGGAGAGCATAAGCATGGGAGTTCCTGTGGTGAGTCTCCCTTATTTTGCCGATCAGTTTCTCAACTGCAGATTCGCGAAGGATGTGTGGGAGATCGGTCTGGATTTTGAAGGAGTGGACGTGGACGACCAAAAGGTGGTGTCAAAAGAAGAGGTGGAGGATAGTGTGAAGAAAATGATGACAACCACCCAGGGAAAGCAGTTGAGAGAGAACGCTCTTAAACTGAAGGAATATGCAGCTAGGGCAGTCGTGGAGGGGGGTTCATCTTTTAATAACTTGAACACCTTCGTTAAAGACATGGCAGCGAAAGCAACAGCCCATTCGCAGAACGAAACCATATGACTAGTAATGTGGAGAATGACTCTGATTCCGGAATCCCAGCGCATTATTTACAGCCATCCATCTATATTGTAGTTTTTCAGGGGGCCGCATTGATTTTTTCGGTGCGGCTCATGGAAATTATTCAGTTATTAGGGTGTGTTTTATTATGAGTGGCCACAAAAAAATATAATTCTCTGAGAAAATGTATGTTGCAGGGTTTCTTATGATATTCATTCCCTATATTAGATAGCAGTATTGGATTTGACAACATCCTGGTGTATTTTGCAATTAGTATTGACTACCCACTTAGTATATTGCGTCGACCAGTATTTTTAAGTGAGATGTTTCGCGGAGATGGTGTCATAGATTTAAAAAATATATATATATTATAATTTAATTTAAATATTAAATAATAAAATGTTGTATAGTAGGAGTAGGTTTAATGATTACCGTTTCCTCTTTTAAAGATATTATTCTGAATTCCAATATATAATACCATATGCACATCCTAATAAATTTGAAATGAAATCCCTACACCCTTGTAAATTCAAAGAAATTTTTTTATATCTGAAATTGAAATTGTAAATTTAAAGTAAAACATTTATATATGAAATTTAAATATTTGAATTAGTTATAAATATATTATTATTATTATAATGTAAATATATATATATATATATAATTTTATATTAAAATAATATTTAATATTTGAAAATTAAAAATTATTAAAATGTGTTATGTAGCTTTATGTTATAGTATTATGCTCTTTTAGATTTTTAGTTGAAAGTTTATATACTTGTCTCATTTGCATTTAAGGAATTCACCTATCTATCCATACACTATCTCATTGTTTGTGAGTGAAATCTATGGAGCAACAACTCCTTCTGTCAAGGTACAACAAAATTGGCCACTTCATTAGGAATTGACTCTATCTTATAGCCTATTTTCCCCACTTTTTGTCATTTTCATGCATTTTACAACTCATGAACTTAGTTGCAATGTTTCCTTTTACTATGAGTGTTTATGGTCAAACTTCTAGAGTTTGTCATTCACGAGGAGATCAACTGGACCTACTTTTCCATGAGTTGGTTAGGGATCAATTATTGTTGAAGTTTCCTAACTTCTCGAGCCTCTAGATGTCTAGATACATTCTCTTAGATGGTGCAAAAAGGCTATATAATATGGCCTCATCAAGAGGATAAGCATTAGATCCAAAGAGGCAAGTAGAGAGAGAGAGAGAGAGCTCGATTATGCTTCTCTGCAATGTGATATTATCCATTATCTAGGAAGTGGCCAAGATTGAACGCTAAGGAAGAGTAATCAATATTGAAGGTATAATGTACTCATTTAGATTGTTGAATAAAATTTGATGATTTCCCTTCCATTTATCATGTGCCTATTATATTTATGTTGATGCAATTATTGTTGAGAATGCAGCAAGATGATGGAGCTTAGTGAAATGAAGTCGCCTTCACTAAGTGGGCCCGCAGGCAAATTCTGGCGCAAAGTCTATTTTTAGACTATGTCTATTTTTAGACATACGGAGCATAATTTGGGAATTCCAGTTGGAGATTCTTGAAGTATGCGACATGTTGGTAAAAAAAAGTCTATTTTTAGACATACGGAGCATAATTTGGGAATTCCAATTGGAGATTCTTGAAGTATGCGACATGTTGGTAAAAATAGATGAGACCCTTATTTTTAGGACCCAGGCTATTTTTAGACTGTATCTCCTAAAAATATGGAAGTCAAATATTATTTACCCTTAATAATATTTTGACTATAAACAACAATTTACTCTCTTGGAGCACTTCAGTTTGAGTCATGGAGGTGACTCATGCAACTGACAGAAGGAATCACGTGGTTCCTAGGGTTTGATGGCATCTTGCATGGTTGGCTTCAGTTAGACTTCAGTGGCAGAAGTTTTGGAGGAGTTAACGGGACATATAGTGGAGTTGTGTTCTGTTTGTTTTAGTTGAACTAGTTGGGATTAGTTAACTAACTAATCAACTAGATATGAGTGGAGTGAATTAAATATTATTTAATTCACTAAATATTAACTCATTAGTCAACTCAAGAACACTTCAGTTCACTACAGTGCATGATCAGTTCAGTGGAGACCAGTGGAAGAGGTAGATGAAAGCGTGAGTAAAGCTATCAGTTGGTAGATTTGTTTTGCATGAGATTTGCATTACACTTGGAGGAATTGTCCATGACAATTACGCAATCAAGGGAAGGGGATTCGAACCTTGAACCTCTTCATATACAAGCCATGATTGCGCAATAGAGGCAAGGCAATTGGCGGGGAGTTTTGAACCTCAGACTTGTTCAAAACTGAGTCAGATTGTGAGTAACTTCATGAGAGAGTACTGAGTACTTGTGAGGAGTATTGTACTTGTTTGGTTACTTGATTTCTCCATTATAATATACACAATAGCTGCGGGGTTTTCAGCTATAGGATTTCCCCATACATACTGAGTTAATGTGTGATTGATTTGATGTGAGATCGCTTCTATTATTTCCGCATGTGACAATTAATTGTAGATGAGATTATGTGTTATGCATGCAATTCAAAATTGATGTGTAATCGGGTTAATCTCCATTGAATAAGTGATTTATTCAGCTAATTTCTACATGGTATCAGAGCGAGATTAATTGTCGAGATCTATTACGATGATTGCAAACTTATTTCCTCGGACAGAGTCTGCATACGGGCCAGGAAGCCTCCGGATTCATCTTTCTTCGGAAAGTGAAAGGTCTGGTAAAAGCCCCTTGCAGTCAATCTCTGATTTGGAAATAATTTGTTTTCAAGTGTAGATCGGAAGAAATATAGCTTGAAGTTTGGAATTCGAAATTTTGCAGCAGAATTGTTTTCTTGGTGCCGGTGTTGAAAATGTCTTCTTTCAACGGTTTGCGACTCGAATATGCTCTTGAAGGAAGTTCGAATTATGTTGCATGGAAGGATCGCATGGAAGCAGTGTTAGAAGATAATGGTCTGAAGGAGTTCGTAGATACGGATGTCCCAAAGCCCACTGATGCAGCTTTAGTCGATGCATGGCAAAAGAAGATAGCGAAATGTCGAAGGATCCTATTGGAGGGCGTCAAGGATCATATTGTATCCAGCCTGCATGGAAAGGCTACTCCATATTTAATGTGGAAAGCTTTGACGGATCTATTCCAGAGTAAGAGTGACCAAAGGAAGCTGGCGCACAAAGATAAGCTTAGGAACATCAAGATGGAGAAGGGCGACAGTATCGCCAAATACCTCACGAAGTTCACTCAATGCATAGATGAACTGGGAAGTGTGGGGGTTACTATCGATGAAGAGGACATGGTCGACCTGGCTCTCCTTGGTCTTCCGAAGGCTTGGCACTCATATCAAGATAGTGTCAATGGTCGGGAGAAGCTGCCGGGATGGAAGCGCCTTTGGGCGGATCTCATGCAGGAGGAGATAAGGAGGACTACTCGAGATGGATCTTCATCAAAGGGAGCTGATGAAGAAAACTGCGCTTTGGTGGCCAAAGCAAAGAAGGGGAAGGGTAAGAAAACCTCTCATTCTGGTGCAAAGGGTAAGAAGCAGATATGGCGAAAGTGAAGTGTTTTCACTGCCATGATCACGGACATTATGCTACCAATTGTCCAAAGAAGAAGAAGAACAAGCAAGCGGGAAGATCTGCAGATGGAGAAGCTTTGGCTTCGCAGTTCGAGCTTGACTTTTCACTGATTGCATGCTTGGTTTCAAGTGTGATGGGATCGGTGTGGTTCTTGGACAGCGGTGCGTCATTTCATATGAAGGGAGATCGGGAGTTGTTCTCAGATCTGGAGGACAAGGATTTGGGCATGCACATCGAGATGGGCGATGACGGTAGATACACAGACCAGACGACTGTGATTCTTCAGGAGTCTGCAAACCCTTTGTCTTAAAGGAGTTGCATGTACCTCGGGATTGAAGAAGAAACCTATCAAGAGATGATGCATGTTGGAGGATAAGGGGTATGATGTGTTCGGGTCAATGAAAAGCCTTCCCAAGGCAGAGAGTGAAGACTAATGGAGAGACCTAAGATGTCTCAACTTAACCTTTTATCGCCAGGTGTAGATGATCACAGAGCTATGGCATGCAAGGCTGGAGATGTGGTGAGCCAGGATGATGAGGGCGAACTATGGCACAGGAGATTGGGCCATCTTCACCATGGAGCTTTGAAGATTCTGCAGCAGATTTCTACTGGACTTCCTAAGGGCACTCTTGCGCAGTCAGATCAGTGCAAGGGGTGTACTTTGGGGAAGTATGTGAAAGCCACCTTCACGAGAAGGATAGTCGCGCCACGACGATCCTTGAGAGAGTTCACATAGACGTGTGTGGTCCTTTCTCAGTTGCTTCGACAGCAAAGCACAAGTATTATGTGATCTTTGTTGATGATTTCTCTCGAAAGTGCTGGATCTTCTTCATGCAGAAGAAGAGCGATACATTCGCGAAGTTCTCTGAGTTTAAAGCACTGGTCGAGAAGGAGTCGGGGAAGAAGGTGATTGCTCTAAGGAGTGATAACGGTGGTGAATTCATCTCGGCTGAATTCAAGGAGTTCTGCAGCGCAGAAGGGATTCTGAGAGAGCTCATCGCACCCCATAACCCACAGCAGAACGGGGTGGCTGAGCGGAAGAACAGAACGATCGTGGGTGCTGCACGGGCGATGTTGCATGATCAGGGCCTACCCCTTCACTTGTGGGCTGAGGCATGCAATACAACAGTGTATGTATAGAACCGTTGTCCTCACAAGGTTCTTGGCATGAGTACACCGTAGGAGGCTTATTCTGGCAAGAGGCCTGATATTTCCCATTTGCGGATTTTTGGTTCTCCTGTCTACATGCATGTGACGAAGGATGCGAGAAGGAAGCTGGATCCAACTGCCGAGGTTGGAATATTTGTGGGGTACACTGATACACCTCACAACTATCGGGTGTATGTGCCAGACAGTCGCAAGACTGTTGTGCGACGGGATATAAAATTTCAAGAGGAGAAAGCCATGCAGTGTTCGCTTGAGAGGGAGCTACACTTGCATGCAGATGAGGAGCTGTTAGTTCCTAAGGAGGAGCTTCCTGATGTGGATCAGCCACAAGAGGAGGTTCAGGAGGTGGAAGAAACCACCCAGGCAGCGCCAACCATCAGAGGGCGCATGCGCACTACAGAAGCTGAGCGACTGGCTCGGGATGCAGAGAAGGTTGTAGGACCACCCACAGCACAGCGCAGACAGAGACAGTCACCGGATCGGTACACTGGATACATGGCTCTTATGAGTCAATGTGTTGTGACAGAGCCATCCTCTTTTGAGGAAGCTGTGGAGGAACCCGCATGGGTTGATGCCATGATCGAAGAATATGATTCGATCATCAGGAACAGTGGATGGGAGATTGTCCCAAGACCGGTTGGGAAATCAGTTGTAGGTTCGCGATGGATCTACAAGGTGAAGCAGGCGGCTGACGGGAGTGTGGAGAAGTACAAGGCGAGATTTGTCGCCCGTGGCTTCTCACAGATCGAGGGGATTGACTATGAGGATACTTTTGCACCTATCGCAAGGTACTCTTCCATACGGACGATCCTTGCTCTCTCAGCGCAGATGGGGTGGCACATTCATCAGATGGATGTGAAGACTGCGTTCCTCAATGGAGTCATTGAGGAAGAGGTGTACATAGAGCAGCCTGAAGGTTTTGAGATCTTCAGCAGTGAGTCGCATGTGTGCCGACTCAAGAGAGCACTGTACGGGCTGAAGCAAGCACCTCGTGCTTGGTACACTCGGATAGACAGCTACTTCACCGGGCTTGGACTCTCCAAGAGTGAGGCGGATCCAAACCTGTACCAGATTGTGGTGGAGGGGAAGCTGTTGATCATCGTACTGTATGTAGATGATCTGATTTGGACTGGCGACGAGCAGTTGATACTTTCATGCAAGGATGATCTTGCACGAGAGTTTGAGATGAAGGACCTGGGCATCCTTCATTATTTCCTGGGATTGGAGATTTGGCAGCGCAGTGGAGGACTGTTTGTTTCTCAGGGCAAGTATGCCCGGGAGATTCTGGAGAGGTTCAACATGCAAGGCCGCAAGCCTGTTGATACCCCTCTTCCTGGAGGTTGGAGGAAGGGAGATGCTACTTCGGAGGAGGTAGTGGATGCCACTGTCTATCGACAGTTGGTGGGGTCGTTGATGTATTTGGTCAATACTCGACCCGATATATGCTATGCAGCTAACCAGCTTTCGCAAGCTATGGTTAAGCCTACCAAGCTCTTTTGGAAGGCGGGCAAGCATGTATTGCGCTATATCAGAGGCACATCGGGATATGGTCTATGGTACAGATAGGAGGATGGAGTGAAGCTTTCTGGCTTCACTGATGCAGATTGGGCAGGGAGTCCAACGGACCGGAAGAGCACTTCTGGAGGAGTTTTCAGCATTGGGTCGACAGCAGTTTCCTGGTACAACAGGAAGCAGAGATCCGTGGCACTCAGTTCAGCAGAGGCCGAGCACATGGCAGCAAGTTTGGCTACATGCGAGGCTATTTGGATGAGGAAGATCCTCGCAGGTTTGTTCAGGTTGCATTTGGAGCCTACAGTGATCTACTGTGATAACCAGAGCTGCATCAAGCTCTCGGCTAATCCAGTATTTCATGATAGGTCCAAACATATCGACATCAGGTACCATCACATCAGAGATTGTGTTCAGCAGAGGATCATGATGCTTTCATATGTTCCCACGGAGGATCAGGATGCCGACATCCTGACGAAGGCGCTCACCAGGAGCAAGTTCGAATTCCACAGAGGCAGGATAGGGTTGCAGATAATCCATATCTTGCTGAGAGGGAGTGTTGAAAATGCAGCAAGATGATGGAGCTTAGTGAAATGAAGTCGCCTTCACTAAGTGGGCCCGCAGGCAAATTCTGGCGCAAAGTCTATTTTTAGACTATGTCTATTTTTAGACATACTGAGCATAATTTGGGAA